>JAPFFP010076399.1:0-23206 GCA_026153255.1 Solanum medicagineum | reverse complement strand
TTTGTACCTAACACACTAGCGTGATGGGTGCTATCATCACTAACCTACTAAGGGATTTGTACTTTGGAAATCTAGCTTGGTCTCTTATACACATATGATATCTTATATGAGCATGAGTTACTTAAGCGTGTTTTACTTATGCATTGATCATACATGTCATATTGTTATATTATGCCCAGTTGCCTATTGTTATGCATTTTGATTATGATGCCTAATTCTTATTGCATTGCATCCTATATACTTAGTACATTCAATCGTACTAATGCATACTCTATGCCTATATGATGTCACCATGTAGGAATCGGTGCCCAAGTTGATCATCCTCCTCCTGCACGTGGGTAGCTTAATACTACTCAAGCTAGTTAGTGAGTCCTCCACTTCTGTGATCTTAGTCTATGTTGCTCTTATTATGTAATGAGACATTCTCCTTTATTATCTATTTTGACTATGAGGGTGAGCCCAATTACATTGTCTTGGCCCCGCTCTTATCCATGTATTAGAGGTGTTTGTTAGACATGTTATGTATCTATGCTAAGAGCCTTGACTCTATTGTTCTTGATGTCTATGTTATGAAAGTACTTTCCCTTAGCCCCGATTGTCCCACTTTATTATCTCTTGATGCTTGATTTATTGCTTTTGCGACCAAGGATGTGTAATGATGTTCTAAGAGGCTTTCTTGGGTTCCCTGCGGGTTCCCCTTGCATCATGTCATGCTAGGACCTAGGTTTGGGTCGTGACAAACTTGGTATCACAGCACTAGGTTGATAGATCCTCAAAGTCCAATACACTACGTCAATTAGAGTCCTATTTACAGTTGTAAAGCGCGCCATGACTAAGAGTAGGAGGCTATGAGACATTTTAGGAAATGTTTACCTTATTTATGTCAAAGTCATGCTATAGAGTTGTGGTAAGTGTTCCCCTAATGATTGTTCTTTGCTATGCTAGATCATCTCAAACAATAGAGGACAAAGGGCCCAAACACCCGAGGAGCAACCTGACAATGGGTGAGCTCGAGGATGCTCTCACTACGCTTGCCCAAGTTGTGGCCAACCAAGTCAATCAAGGGGCCCAAGCCCCCCATGCTACTACCCCGGGAGCTAGGGTAAGAGACTTTATAAGGATGAATCCTCTAGTGTTCTATGGGTCAAAGGTGGATGAAAATTCACAAGAGTTTATTGATGAGGTCTATAATATCTTGAATATCATGGGTGTTGGGCCAAATGAAAAGGCGGGTTGGCAGCGTACTAACTCAAAGGGATAGCTCAAATATGGCATGACTAATGGAAGGGTGAGAAGGGGATTGGTAATGTGGTGCTTTGGGAGGAGTTCAAATTCGCCTTCCTTAGTCGTTTTTTCCCTCTTGAGCTTAGGGAAGCTAAGTTGGTGGAGTTCATGAACTTAAAACAAGGTGCTATGAGTGTGAGGGAGCATGCCCTCAAGTTTAATCATTTTTCAAAGTATGCTCCTCATTTGGTGGTTGATCTTAGGTCGAGGATGAACAAGTTTGTAATGGGGGTCTCTGACTAGGTAAGTGAAGAATGTTGGTCCGCCATGCTAATTGATGATATGAACTTTCTCGGTTGATGACCTATGCCGAGAAAATGGAGGAGGAGAAATTGAGGGAGAGAAGGGGGTATGAGGCCAAGAGGGACCGTCTTGAGGGTAATTTCCAAAAGGGTGGTCAGTTTCATCAAGGCTAAGGGTCTCATCATGCTACTAATAGGGGGTTCACCAATGACCTCCCTAGGCCTCAAGATGTTGGTGTTGTGGCTCCCATTGATGTGTGTCCTAAATGTGGAGGGGGTCATAAGGGCCCATATTTGAAGGGTTCCAATGCTTGCTATGAATGTGGGGAGCTTGGTCACAAAAAGATGCATTGTCCAAGAAATTGTAGCAAGAGTCGAGGTGCAAATGCAGTTCCATTGGGTAGAGGTGGTCCTCAAGGTGGTGCCACAAGGCACAATAGATTTTATGCTCTATATAGGAGGCAAGAGGTTGGTGAGGTCCTGACGTTATTACCAGTATGTTGAAAATCTTGACTTTGATGTATATGCTTTGATTGACCCAGGTGCCACTCTCTCCTTTGTTACCCCTTTTGTTGCTAAAAAGTTCCATGTTGAGTTCGAGCTGTTACATGAGTCATATGAAGTGTCTACTCCTATTAGTGCCTTTATTATTTCTAGGAAAGTTTATAGAAGTTGTCCTATTTGCATTTTTCATAAGTTGTTACCTTGTGATCTTATTGAATTAGACATAGTAGATTTTGATGTCATCCTTGGGATTGATTGGTTGCATGCCTACTATGTTTCAATTGATTGTAGAACCCGTAGGGTCAAATTTCAATTTCCAAATGAACCCGTCCTTGAGTGGGAGAATCAAGACGTGGTGATCAAGAGTAGATTCATTTCATGTATTAAAGCCCGTAAGTTGATCTCTAAGGGTGTCTTTACCATCTTGTGAGGGTTAACGATGTGGAGTCCAAAGTCCCTTTGTAATGACCCCAAAAAGTGCCCCAAAACGTGCCTCGAACTGCCCAGAATTTAATTTCCATATATCTTATAATCCATTGACTATTTCGAAAATCTGACTTTATATTTGTGATCAAGGGGTCAAAATTAGGTGGAGAAGGGTCTAAACTCGATTTAAGAGCGAAAGATTAGCAATTATAAATTTTTAAGTGACGAATTCTAGTGAAGTTTGCGCCTTCCCTCCGTGACGTGCCAAGGGCGCGCTTTAGTATAATTCCTTCTCCGCAACCTATCCGCGATGCGGAGAGGTGTATTTTGCCTGACAGTGTTTTCCTGCCCAAAAATATTCTAAGTGTTGGGCCCAAGTTTCCCAAACGTGTTTTCATCTATACTTAGCCAAATTTCACCCTTATAGCATCCTAAATATTTCTCAATACTCCCGAATACACTTAGCCATATTTTCACACTAAAATTCAAGACTCAAAACCCTCATCCGGAACTAAGGATTTTCTTGAAGCTTCAAGCCTCCACTTTCAAACTTCACCAAGAACTTCTCCAAAGCTAAGGTATGTGGTGTTAAACCATTGGGTCCTTTCATCTATGGTGCATATGTCTCCTTTTTACTAATATTGCATAATTTAATGTTAATTTTACATGTGGGTCCTGTATATTGAGAAATTTACTGCATAGTGATTTTAGTTCATGAAAGTATAGTTGTTTTAGCATGTTTTGAGCTCCAAATATTGGATCTAAGGTGGGATTTGATGAGGGCTCATGATGTCAATGTCTTGGGGGTGTCACAAGGTGTTGATTGATGGTTTTACAATAGATTTTTTGCATGGTTTCATCTCTAAATTGCATGGTCTTTTACCCCTATTACACACCCTCAAAGTGTTTGATAAATCATCCTGCTAGGGTTTTTTGTGGAAATGAAGGTCTAAAGGATGAGATATGATATGATTGACTATATGATGATGAAATAAGCTTATAAACATGATAAATTCTATATAAGGTGTTGCATTAGACCATACACAACCATGTGAGGGGTTTGTACCACACCACCTAGGATGATGGGTGTGACCATCATCAACCGAGTTGGGATTTGTACTCATCAACCATGTGAGGGGTTTGTACTTTGCCACCTAGGATGATTTGAGTGTGACCATCATCAACCATGTGAACGATTGGTACCACACCAACTAGGATGATGGGGTGCGACCATCATCAACCAACCGGTTGGAAATCTAGCTTGGTCTATTCTTCACTTATGATATCTTATATGAGCATGAATTATTTAAGCATGTTTTACCTATTCATTGATCATACATGTCATATTGTTATATCATGCCTTTGTCTATTGTTATGCATGTTGATTATGAAGTTTATCACTTGTTGCATTGCATCCCACATACTTAGTACATTCAAACGTACTAACGCATACTCTTGCCTACATAATATCACCATGTAGGAATCAGTGCTCAAGTTGATCATCATCCTCCTCCATGTGGCTAGATCGGTCCTACGCGAAGCTAGTTGGTGAGTCCTCCACTCCGGGGACCCTAGTCTATGTTGCTATTATCTATGTATTGAGACTCTTTCTTATGTTCTATTTTGACGATTAGGGTGAGCCCAGTTACTTTGTCTTGGCCCCACTCTATCTATGTATCTAGAGGAGTTTGTTGGACAAGTTGTGTATATATGATACGAGCTATGACTCTTTGGCCTTTACTGATGTTGTTTTTGCAAGCTATCCCTGAGCCCCCTTTACCCCTTATGCTTGTTTTATGTCTTTTACATGCTTTTGCGACCAATGATGTGTAATTATAAGTTGGGAGGCTTGATTGGGGTTCCTTCGAATTCCCCATTCGCCATGTCATGTCTAGGCCCTAGGCTCGGGTCATGACACCGTTCCATAGAGTCAGTTTTGCTTGTAAATAAGTTTCTTGATGTCTTCCCAAATGACCTTCCCTGTGTTCTTCCCGAAAGGGAATTGGATTTTGGTATAGACCTCCTCCTCGATACTCAACCTATCTCCATTCCCTCTTACCGTATGGCCCTGGTGGAGTTGAAGGAGTTAAAATAGTAGTTGAAAGATTTGTTGGAGAAGGGATTTATTATACCTAGTCAATCACCTTGGGGTGCTCCGGTGTTGTTTGTAAAGAAGAAGGATGGGTCACTTAGAATGTGTACTGACTACTGGCAACGCAATAGGGTCACCATCAAGAATAGATATCCTCTTCCAAAAATTAATGATTTGTTCAACCAATTGCAAGGCGCTAGCTATTTCTCTAAGATTGATATTCGGTATGGGTATCATCAAGTAAGGGTGAGGGAATGTGATATTCCTAAAATGGCTTTTTGGACTGGATATGGGCATTATAAGTTTGTTGTGATGTCGTTTGGATTGACAAATGCACCGGCCATCTTCATGGACCTAATGAATAGGGTCTTCAGACCTTTCCTTGATTCCTTCGTTGTGGTCTTCATTGATGATATTTTGATCTATTCACATAATAGGGAGGAGCATATGGGGAATTTGAGGGTTGTGTTGCAAAGATTAAGGGAGGAAAGATTGTATGCCAAATATGACAAGTGTGAATTTTGGTTGAAGGATATTGCATTCTTGGGTCATGTGGTGTCGGGGAATGGTATAAAAGTGGATCCTGAGAAAATCGATGTGATTAGAAATTGGCCTAGACCATTGACCCTGTTGGATATTAGGAGTTCCTTGGGCCTAGCGCGTTATTATAGAAGGTTTGTGAATGGGTTCTCCTCCATTGCTTGCCCTATGAAAAAATTGACTCAAAAGAAGTTTAAGTTTGTGTGGACTGATGAGTGTAAGAGGAGTTTCCAAGCATTGAAAGACAAGCTTGTGTCCGCTCCTATATTGTCACTACCGGATGGGCTTGAGGGATTTGTGGTGTATTGTGATGCTTCCCTGGTTGGTTTGGGTTGTGTGTTGATGCAAAATGGTAAGGTCATAAGTTATGCTTCTAGACAACTCAAGGTACATGAAAGGAACTACCCTACCCATGATCTAAAGTTAGCCGCCATCATGATTGCATTAATGATTTTGCGTCACTACTTGTATGGGGTACATGTTGATGTGTTCACCGATCATAAGAGCGTCCAATATGTCTTCACTCAAAAAGACATCAACTTGATGCAAATGAGATGGTTAGAACTTCTCAAAGACTATGACATGAGTATGCATTATCATCAGGGTAAGGCAAATGTGGTGGCGGATGCGTCGAGTAGGGTGTCTATGGGTAGCCTAGCCCATGTTGATGGTAGTGGTAAGGAGATGGCTAGGGAGGTGCATCAATTTGCTAGATTAGGGGTTAGGTTGGAAGAGGTCGGTGATGATGGTGGTGTGGTTGTTGATGGGTCTAAGTCTTCTTTGGTTGATGAGGTGATAGCAAAGTAAGATCTTGACTCCTCCTTGCTTGAAGTGAAGGCCTTGGTGAAAGAGGGAAAAGTAGAGGTTCTCTCCCAAAGAGGAGATAGTGCCCTTAGGTACAAGGTAGGTTGCGTGTGCCTTATGTCAATGGTTTGAGGGAGAAAATTCTTGATGAGGCCCACAATTCATCATATTATATCCACCCAAGTACCACCAAAATGTATAGAGACTTGAGGGATGTGTATTGGTGGGGAGGCATAAAGAGAGACATTGCTAAATTCGTTTCCGGTTGCCATAGTTGTCAACAAGTCAAAGCCGAACATCAACGGTCGGGTGGCCTAACCCCAGACATAAAGATTCCCACTTGGAAGTAGGAGGTGATTAATATGGATTTTGTGGTTGGGTTGCCCAAGATTAGAAAAGGTTTTGATTCTGTTTGGGTTGTGGTTGATAGGATGACGAAATCGGCCTACTTTCTATCGGTTAAGACTACATATGGGGCTGAAGAGTATGCAAGGTTGTACATCCATGAGTTAGTGATGGGGTTCCTTTGTCCATCATATTGGATCGTGGTGCACAATTCACTTCACATTTTGGAGGTTTTTTCAAAGGGGTCTTGGTACGAAAGTTCACCTTAGTATAGCCTTTCATCCTCAAATGGATGTCCAAGCCGAAAGGACAATTCAAACCCTTGAAGATATGCTTAGGGCATGTGTATTAGCGTTGAGGGGTAGTTGGGATGACCATCTTCCTTTGATTGAGTTTGCCTACAACAATAGCTATCACTCTAGCATCGGTATGGCTCCTTTTGAGGCTCTTTATGGGAGACGTTGTAGATCACCAATTAGTTGGTTTGAGTTTGGAGAGGTGGCTTTATTGGGACAGGATCTGGTTATGGAGGCTCTTGAGAAGGTTAGGATGATTATGGAGAGATTTAAGAAAGCCTAAAGTCGTCAAAAATCCTATGCCGATGTGAGAAAAATAGACCTTGAATTCAAAATGGGTGATTTGGTTTATTTGAAGGTTTATCCAATGAAAGGTGTGGTCCATTTTGGTAAAAAGGGGAAGTTGAGTCCAAGATATGTTGGGTCCAATATATGTTGGTCCTTATGAGGTCTTGAAGAAGGTTGGCAAGATAGCTTATAAATTGAAGTTGCCTAGTGAAATGAATTTGGTTCATCCGATGTTCCATGTTTCTATGCTGAGAAAATGTGTTGGTAATCCTAATGTTATTATGCTTCTTGATTCGTGGGTGTTGTTGGGGATAACTTGACTTATAAGGAGACTTCGGTTCAGATTCTGGATAGGCAAGTGAAGAGATTGAGGAACGAGGAGGTGGCATCCGTTAAGGTCCTTTGGAGGAACCAACACGTTGAAAGTGCTACTTGGGAGGCCAAAGAGGACATGCAAAGGTGGTATCCTTATCGTTTCTACACCACTCAAGCCTAAGCTACTAATTCTATGTCCCCTATGTGATTTCAAATCTCGTATTCAGCCCCTATGTCATTCATATGCATTCATGTTTAAGTTGGTAAGTTTATGATGATTTTACACTTATGTTGAGATTTTGAAAATGGTGTTTTAAATATAATGTTGCATCCTTGTTGAGGATGATTTCTTCTTGATTTCTCTTGTCTTGTACATCTCTTTTACATTTGGGGACGAATGTTCCCAAGGAGGAGATATTGAAACGACCCCAAAAAGTGCCTGAAAATATGCTTCAAAATGCCCAAAATTTTAAATTCCATATATCTCAAAATCCGTGCACGATATCGAAAATCCAACTTCATAATCTTGTTTAGGGGATCAAAGTTAGGGAGAATGGGGTCTAACCCTAATTATTAGAGCAATCAAATCATAATTTCAAATTTCCAAAATTTCAATTTCTAGAGATGATTTGTGACAGCACTGTGAAGCGCAGTTGTCGTGGACATGTATTAATTTGGCCTCCGCAATAGGGCCGCATTGTGGACCTGTATATTTTGTTGCTAGTGATTTCTATCTTGGTCCAAGGCTTTGGGTTCTTGGGCCTAAGGGTTACCAAACATGTTTTTTCCTATGCTTAACCTTATTTCACCCTCATATCATCCAAAATATTTCCTAATACTCACTCAAACACTTAGCCACATTTCACTCCCGAATTCAAGTCCCAAACCCTTATCCCAAGCTAAGGTTCTTTTTCAAGCTTCAAATCTCCATCTCCATTCTTCACCAAGATCATCTCTAAGATAAGGTATGTGGGTTTATTTCATCGGTTCTTTCACCCATGATACCCAAGCCTCCTTTCACTCAAATTGCATGATTTAAAGTTGATATACAAATGTGTCTTGATTATTATGAAATTGACTGCACTATTTGTTAAAGCTATGTAAAGTTGACTATTTTGCTATGTTTTGAGCTATAAATCTTGGATCTATTGTAAGATTTTATGAGGGGTTTGATGTAAGTTGCTTGAGGGTGTTGCAAGGTGTTGATTGATGGTTTTACAATGGATTTTCTGCATGATATCATCTGTAAATTGCATGCTTTTATACTACTATTACACACCCTCTAAGTGTTTGATAAAATGTCCGAATATGGTTTCTTGAGGAGTTGAAGGTCCAAAGCATGAGATATGATACATTGACTATATGATGATGAAATGAGCTTACGTATATGATATATTCTATAGGTGACCTAGTTGAGGGGTCAGCATTTCAACCACTAGGGTGATGGGGTGTTATCATCACTAACCTTGATGAGGGGTTTTTACCTTACACACTAGGGTGATGGGTGCTATCTTCACTAACCTTGATGAGGGGTTTGTACCTCATACACTAAGGTGATGGGTGTTATCATCACTAACCTACCAAGGGGTTTGTACTTTTGAAATCTAGCTTGGTCTCTTTAGCACATATGATACCTTATATGAGCATGAGTTACTTAAGTGTGTTTTACTTATGCATTGATCATACATTTCATATTGTTATATTATGCCCATTTGCCTATTTTTATGCGTTTTGATTATGATATCTAATTCTTGTTGCATTGCATCCTACATACTTAGTACATTCAAACGCACTAATGCATACTCTATACCTACATGATGTCATCATGTAGGAACAGGTGCCCAAGTTGATCATCCTCCTCCTCCACATGGCTAGTTCGATACTACTCAAGCTTGCTGGTGAGTGCTCTTCTTCGGGTACCTTAATCTATGTTGTTCTTATTATGTGATGAGACATTCTCCTTTATTATCTATTTTGACTATAAGGGTGAGCCTAGTTACTTTATCTAAGTCCCTACTTGTATCCATGTATTAGAGGTATTTGTTGGACATGCTATGTATCTAAGCTAAGAGCCTTGACTCTATTGTTCTTGATGTCTGTGGTATGAAAGTACTTTCCCTTAGACCTGGTTGTTCCACTTTATTATCTTTTAATGCTTGATTTATTGCTTCCATGAACAAGGATGTGTAATTATATTCTAAGAGGCTTGCTTGGGTCCCTTTGGCTTCCCCTTGCGTCGTTTCACACCTAGGCCCTAGGTTTGGATCGTGACAAATCCACATCAATTTGCATGTCCTCACTAAAAGAAAGAAAGTCCCCAAAACACACACACATATAAACAATCAATTAAGGACAAGGACTCAAACACTCATACTCAACAAAAGAACATCTTGTGTACGCAAATGCCACATCATACGCTTGCCTCTATTTTCAATCAACATTGGCTCAATTTCATTTGGTTGGAAATCTCAAAGGGATTTTTAGACTTGTAATGTAGGCTTAGGGGTAAGGTAGGATACAATTTGGCAATAGTGACTAACCTCCTTAAGTCCCACATACAACATTCATTCTTTTCTTGCTTTTCCACTTTTCTTTATCACATTCCACACCAATGCACATTTAACCCATCTTTTTCACTTAGGTTCCCAACTTGTAACCATTTTCAACATTTTGGAGGATTCTCTCCATTCAAGCACTTTTTCTTCATTCTGAAAGCACTCATTTTCTTCTAATTTTATTCCTCCATTCATATTTTCTTTTTTTTCCCCTTTTAACAACCCTCCAAGTGGTAGATACCCTTCCTTTTTCTCCTACATCACCCCCAACTGGGGCTTAAAGCCTCAATTGTCACAAACATGCAAAACTCAAGTAAGGACAAGGGTTCAAAAGAGGGATATCTTTTCAAAAAGGCTCAGGCTTGTAATTAAGGTTGCCAATAGAAAGGATTAAGTTCAAAAGGTATACTAGGGATAGATTCAATGCATCTGCTGGGTATTTAGTCTAAGTGGACTCAATTCACACCAAAGAATGCCTAAGATGATTTTTCCAACCAAAGTCTATCAAGACCAATATTTCAAGAATAAGAAGGCAAGTTCTAGGTAACACAAGTGCACACAAGGGACAAAAAAAACTCACAACACACGTGACATGCAAATTAAACTAGAATAATCAATATACTCATAAGTCAAGCACAAAGGACTCATTTTTCAAATATATCCATCTAGCAAGTAAGAGTCACCACAAGAGTCAAAGTGTTTCCTCAAAATCATCCCAAAACCATTTAACTTTCAAAATTTGGAGGGGTATGTCTTTATTACAATCTACAACACTTAACTAAGTATATTAGTACCAAACAAGTCATAATCCCAATTTATAGCTCCAACAAAAAGACCATATTCCACTCATGCACTCATAGATCTAATCGATAGTTTGCCATTAAGAATGTTATCACTCAATCCATCATCGAGAACCATCGATTGTACACACCATTAAAAACAAAAATAAGAAGCTACCAAATCTACTAAAATAGCTAAACCCAAAAACAATGTATACAAGCCCATCAAAGGCATATCATGGCTAAAATAAGCAATTAAATTCAATCAAATCATAGGTCCACCCCCAATTACAGTTGTACTATGACCTCACAATACTATTATAAAGTAAAAGAGAAGACAGGGGACTCCATAAAATGATCACTTGGCACTTTAACGTGAAACTTCCCTCCACAGTTGGTTTTCAAGGTATTATCATAGAGTTTGGTTACTATGGTGTGATTGAATCTAATTAGCTCCTCGCCGCAGCACATCAAATTCTGAAGCTTTAGTCTTCTTCCCTCACCTCTAGCTGGATTTGAGCTCAATGAAGTGTGTTGTTAAGACCTGTCCTCACCCAGTTATACCTATAATCAAAACCACATGACAAAAGCATCTTATAGATGTTGGAAGTCATGTAGTAGGAAACACTTAGATTAAGAGAATCAACTGAAAGATTTTGGATCAAGCAGTGAAGTGTTACTACTTTTGTTCGATGATATATTGTACCCTGCATCTGCAGTCACACTGGCGCGTTTGCAGAATTCAAGGCACTCCAGTCTTTTGTATTTACAGAAAGGTATATGCATCCACGGAAGTCTAAAAATTCCTAGAATAGTGCGATCAGTATAGTGCCCGCGTTCACGGAGAGCAATAGTCACCGGCATCACATTTCAGATTGTGCAGAGGCATTTTTCTAACACATGATATACATATATTCACATCCCTATTTTTACAAACATCACCCCTAATGCTATCCCTAACAACATTCATTCACTACCTAGAATAACAAACAACAATTTAATATCAAAATCCACTTCATTTTTAAACATTTAGGCCTAGAAATCTTCTCCTAAGATCCTTAAAGGTGTGGCAACACAGTAGCAAAAAGCTAAACCTTAGAAAACAACAGTAGACAAGATCATCTTGGTGTGTTAACTTTATAACCATGGTACGGAAGTTTTAGGAAAGAAATAGTATCTATGTCATGGAGTTTCATAGGTGCACAGAGTATCAACTATGAACAAGAAAGGATATGGAATGAGGTGAACATACCTCTGAATTGGTAACCAAAAAGGATGAAGAAAAGAGAACTCGAGGTTTTCCTTGAAGATATGTGAGATCCAAAGTTATAAAGGAATTGTTTACCTCACACTTGATTTTATTCCTTGCCCATGATCTCTTTTTTTTCTGAATGTATCAAAAAAGGTCACCAATGACTTGTCTTTTCATTCTAGAGACCCGTTTATGTTCTGCCTTCACAAGAGGTAACGCGATCGAGCCAGATCACCGAATCCACAGCATTCATGCAATTAGATCGCCTTTGTGGGGCTTCGCAAAGTGCCAAGCCTGGGCTAAGTTTCTACAACTTTGGATGATCCTAGGCCCAACTAGGCAATCCGCCCTTGTGTAATGAGCGATACCTATGCCCCAAAGTGCGGTCAAAACGACCCAGTTTCATCCTTTTGTAATTTTTGTTGGTGTTTCCACCCATTTCCTTCACTTCAATCATCTTGACATTTGAAAAACTATACAAATCTACTACCAAAGACTTGAAAATTGTGAAGGTTATCCAAAAAACAAAAATAAAAATCAAGAAGCTATTCTAAAAATGAAAATGCAAGGATTTATTGAAATATGAACAAAAATTGATTCACCACCCATTTGTGTTTACACTTTGAGGCAGTGAATCTCCTCCCTAATTTCAAGAAGATCTTCCATTTGAGCTCATGAGGAGGGTCATGAGAGACCATTAACATTTTCCAACGGTCTCTCCACTTTGAGGACTTGAATTGTCTACCCAACTTGTCATCAACATTCCATGTTGGCTCTTTAGGTAGACATGAGAGTGTAAAGAGGCCTTCTTCACATTGAACTTCACATTTTGTGACCTTCAAGTAGGCAACACTCCCAACTTTAAATGAACTAAAGTTTCCATTTAAGATTTCCATGGCTTGTTCTTGCAACTTTAGTATCATTTCCTCAATTTTGGCCTCTTGGGTGATTATTGGACTTGATATCATGCATTGGCCCTATATCTCTTCCACAACAAGTTCCACTCCTTCTTGAGATTCTAACTCATAGTTGATCACCTTTGGGCTGGGGGGCCTCACTTACTTCGTTGCTTAGCTTCAAGTCGACCTCCAAACATCAACTTCCCATTCCGAACAGTCCAACTCATAACCTCTACCAATAAGCAAGTTCTTGAGATCATCCCTCATGTTGAGCAATTAGTGCTTTTAGGCCACTTCTTAGACAAGTCTAAGAGTCAAGTCTATGAGCTAATCTTGACTCACAACATTATCATCCCCATTCACATCCTCAACACATTTTGCATACCACGAAGTGCAATAGTCCGAAGGAAATAGAAAAAGGCTTACATTCATCAAGCAAGTGTTTATCACAATTAGCCGTATAAAAAAAGAAAAAAAAAGTAAAAAAAGAAAAAGAAGTACTCACTAATCAAGTCAGAAAGAGTAAACTATAAGTCCTAAATTAACTTAATACGCCTATTGTACCCAGTGAATGCGAATCCCGAAGGAAACCCAAACAAGCCTTTTAGCATATTGTTTGCACATCCTTGATGGCGAAAGCATAATTAAACAACAAACACATAAATTTTGGGGAAATGGGACTTTGTACTCACGTTATGGGGACGTTATGGGGAAGAGGATTAGCATGATCATATAGCAAATAATATCTAAGTGGCGGGTAAGTATGACTCACGCTATGGGGAGGATAGGGACATGGGACTTTCATCTCATCATCAACATACAACAAGCATAGAAAGGGGAATAAGAACGAAGGGAAGTTCTCCATAACATATACATAAGCATCATAGGAGTCAAGCTCATCACATATATCCAATAACACCTCTAACATAAGTGGGACGGGGGCCAAGACATCTCCTGGATCACCCTCATAAGTAGATGTTCAAAGGTCACTAAGTCTTTAATATAGCATAGAAAAAGAGTGATTGTTGTCCCCGAAATAGAGGACTCACCAATAGGAATCTTCAAGCAAGCCAACAGCCATGTGGAGGAGAATGAATAAGTACTTTGGTCCCTACATGGTTAAATAATGTAGGCAAAAAGTATGTGTTAGTACTTTGGATGGACTAGTATGTGGGCATGCAACACAACAAAGGCATAAACCATAAAATAGCAACAATATAATAATTTAAAACATTTCTTAAGCCATGCAACATGGGATAATACATATGAAAAGTAAGGAATGCATAATTAATTGATTTCATGAAAAAACACTTAAACTTGGAATAGAAGAAACATAGATCATCATACATAAGTAAAATCATAATACCTTTTAGGAACATAAAGCATCTACTTCAAGGGAAGGACCATCTTACTATAAAGTGAACCATTAATAATCATAAAGAAGAACACCATACATAGATAATAAGAGAGAGTCATATGCCTTTAGGAGTAACACCATTTGTAACATCAAGGGACCATAAACATATGTGAGGAAATATTTTAGTTTTTAAAATGATGAAAGAGGGAAGTCACTCCAACAAGGTGAACCTCCTAATGCCTAAGTGGATCCACTAAGCCATGTTTGAATCGGGTACTCGCCTCTAGTTCTTGAACTTAAGTACTTGCTCAAGCCCTCAAACTCGGGTACTCACCTCAAGCCCTTATTATTAGGGTACTCATCTCTTAGGAATTTGAGTAATGGCCTCTAATCCCTTTACCTATGGTGGCACGTAGTTTTGGAACTTGGGTATTTGCCTCTAGTCCACTCGATGCTAGGTAGTGCTTTCACAAGAGTAGAAAAATCATAAGCCATAGTATCATATCATAAAAGTCATTCTAAGTCATATGGGAGGGCAATTTATCCAATCCCTAACCCATTGATATCATAGAGTCAAAGTCATAAGATAGCTCCTTAATCATTCCTCATATAGGATATCATCAACCATAATACCTTCATTTATTAAATAGATGGGAGATCCTCTACCATCAACATTCATTATTTGGAAAACTTTTCATAAGCCAATAATAAATATAGAATGTTTCATAAGCTTTCATTCCTCATTATTCAGTAATCATACTTCAAGACATATAGTGAGATCATCAATTTAAATCATTCTTAAACAACCTATCACAATTGTACACATAACCTTTTAAAATATGGATATGAAAACATCAAATTCATCTCATAAAATCCTCAACTTAATAGTATCTCATGGCATCACAACAATTTAAACTTTGAATATAATAAACTAGATCATCAAACCATCACATCATAGTATCAAAGAAAGGGCTTTATATCATTCATAACATTCTCATGAGCTGATAGCATGCTTAATTTCCCTTCAACATCAACAACATTCATAAATTACATGTCTTGTCATAAAGCCTTCATCACATAAGAGGTTTTCCACATAACTTAGTCAAAACATGGTGCGTATATGTATTTAAGCTTAATATCATTGAATTAAAGAGTAAGAAACATGAGAGGGTAGATTAAAGTCATTTAAGATGTCATTCAAACAACTCACAGTCATGCTTGTAAAACCCCAATTTGGGTGTCATGAAAACCATTCAGAAATTCATAATATTTTCAAGTCTTTCAAGATGTCATAGCTTACAAATCTTTAATATAATAAGCACATCCTAATCTCAATCATTTGTAGAAGCTCATGCATTTAAAGATCAATAACCAATAAATTTCAAACATATTTCACGTAATGGAGTGATAATAGAAGATACTCATAAAGAATTAGTCATTACAATCAACAAATTTGATAAAAATAGTTTTGGGACTCTATGGGTGGAAGAACTCGTGGATTGAAGACCCACATATCTTAAATTTGAGATTTTCTTGGAAGTAACTTGAAGAAGACTTGGGCTTCACTTGGTTTTTTGAATTCCAACAAGAGTTATTGAAAAGCTTGACATTGAATGGAAGATTTAAGAAGATTGGAGAGGATTTTTTAGAGTACTTCTTTGAGTTCTAGGGCATAAAATGGTTGAAAAACATGAAATTCTTATTTATATATGCATAGGGCTATTAGCCAAATGCCCTCAGCTGAAACAAAGAAAATTCAAGAAATTTTGACCTATGGCGCGGCAAGTCTGCTACGCGGACTTGTCACAGACCCTACTAGTTTACAAAATTTCACCAAAAAAATTATTTTTTGACACGGGCAACCTAAACCTTGTAGGTAATCATTTTCCTACACAATTTTGCCCTCCGAACAAAAATAAGAAGTCGGATTTGCGAAATTCTGCATGGATTTTAAGATATTAAGAAAAATATTCACCATAGGGTCTTTGCGAGCTACGCTGAGAGGTGTTACAATATACCCATCCCCCCCCCCGGGGGAACATTAAACCTCAAATGTGAATAAAGCTAGAACATATTGAGTGGATTAACATTTTCTAACCCATCACAAATGCAATAAGTTAATTCAAATATTTTTCATGAAAATTTCTAAGTTCTTAGCAATGAACATCATTTTAAAGCATAAGTAACATATTCACTCAATTGCACAAGGGACTTCAATCAATCCTACTCCATAAACATGTATGCACAACAAAAAAATAAGTCAAGACTAAACTAAATGATGCATGAGGTTTTAACATGAAACTACCCCTTCCACCAACATCTAACTCAACCACTTACACCCAAACATTAACCATAACACCTTGGGCATGAAGTCAATCTACACCAATTTTATTATCACATAAGGAGAATTCATAACATATCAGGTGAAGCACCATACTAAGTCTAGCGACCCTTATAGAGGTATGGCTGAGATTGTCGGCATTTATCCTTATAATTCTTAGGAATCCATAGACAATTCTCAACTTATGATCTATCGCACCACACTAAAACATGCACTCGAACTGACTAAACATTCTCTCGGATGGTACCTTCCACACTTATTGCATTTATGAGGAACTTGAGCACCAACACTCTCACCTTGATACTTGGGCCTAGTCACCCCATCCTTGTAAAACTTTGGCCTAAAAGCAATATAAAAAAGATGACCCGTCCTTAATCAGAGCCATTTTGGACTCCCTAATCTTTCTCTTCCTAAGCTTCTCCCCTTCAAGTTGGTCGGCATAAGTCATGAGCCGAGACAAATCCATATCACCAACAAGCATAGTGGTGCAACATTCTTCATTAACCAAATGAGGAGCATATTTTGAGAACTTGTTGAACTTAAGGGAATACTCCCTCACACTCATGGAGCCTTGCTTAAGATTCATGAACTCCATCATCTTTCCCTCCCTTAATTCAATAGGAAAGAACAGATCGAGGAAGGCAGCCTTGAATTCCTCTCATAGGATAGGCTCATCATTCTACTTCTCAAGCTTCCATTAAAAAAACAAAATTTGCGCAAGTCCCTTATGTTGCTAGTTATGCTTTCTCCTCCAAACCCAGCCCCTACAATAGCAAGCAATTTGTACACTTTTTAAATGAACTCTTGGGGGTCTTCCTCAACTTTGGAGTCATGAAACTCCAAAGGGTTCATCCTTGTAAAGTCTCTCACCCTTGAGACCAGTGTAGGAGCATAAGGATCTTGGGCTTCTTAGTTCATTTTGTTGGAAACGGCTTGTGTCAACAAAGAAATGACATTCAGATACTCATCATACTCAGCACGCGTGACCCTTTCTTCTCTTTGGGGAACTTGAGGAACCAGAGGGGTTGGATCACCCTCGGGTGTAGGAGCTCTTTGGCCATTCTCTTGTGCGGCATGATCTAAAGGAGCAAAAGACCATCCATTAGAGAGAGGAAACCTTAATTTAATTCTAAAGCATGACATGAATTATGAAGAAGTGAAAAATTTCCTAAAATGCCTAATAGCCTCCTATTCATAGTTGTGGCGTGCTTCACAACCATGAAAAAGACTCTACTTGACGCGGTGTGTTGGATTTCTGAGGACCATTTACAACCTAGTGTTGTGATACCAAGATTATCACAACCCAAGCCTAGGGCCTAGACGTGACACAGTGAATAGGAATCCCGAAGACAACCCAAATAAGCCTCTTAGCATATCATTTGCACATCCTCAATTGGGGAAGCATAAATAAAGAACAAACACACAAATTCTAGGGAAAATAGGGATTTGGACTCATGCTATGGGGGTGTTATGGGGAAGAGGATTAGCATGATCACATAACAAATAATGTCTAAGGGGCGGGTAAGCATGACTCACGCTCCGAGAGGATAGGGACATGGGAATTTCATCTCATCATCAACATACAACACACATAGGGGAATAAGGACTAAGGGAAGTCTTCCATAACATATACATAAGCATCATAGGAGTCAATCTTATCACATATATCCAATAACACCTCTAACATGAGCGGGACGAGGGCCAAGACATCTCTCGGACTCACCCTCATAAGTACATGTTCAAAGGTAACTAAGTCTTTAATATAGCATAGAAAGAAGGTGGTTGTTGTCCCTGAAATAGAGGACTCACCAATAGAAATCTTCAAGCAAGCCAATAGCCACGTGGAGGAGGATGAATAAACACTTCAGTCCCTACATGGTTAGATCATGTAGGAAAAATGTATGGGTTAGTACTTTAAATGTACTAGTATGTGGGCATGCAATGCATCAAAGCATAAACCATAACATAGCAACAATATAATCTTTTAAAACATTTCTTAAACCATGCAATATGGGATAATACATATGGAAAGTAAGGAATGCGCACTTAATTGATTTTATGATAAAACGCATAAACTTGGAATAATAAGAAACGTAGATCATCATGCATAAGTAAAATCATAATACCTTTTAGGAACAACAAGTATCTAGTTCAAGGGAAAGACCATCTTACTATAAGTGAACTATTAATAATCATAAAGAAAAACACCATGCATACTTAATAAGAGAGAGTCATATGCCTTTAGGAGTAATTCCATTTATAACATCAAGGGACCATAAACATATGTGAGGAAATTGTTTGAGCTTGTAAAATGATAAGTTATATGAACTCAACACCATAAGTTATATTAAGCATATTTGTACATAATAGGAAGGAACCATCATAAGTCATCATAAGAGAATATCATGGGGACATAAGGGGATCATGAGCATATATAAGAAAGCCATAGATCAAGAGTGATATATACCATAAGTCTTGGAGAGTTCATAAAACATAGTGAGAAAGACCATAACCGACATAAATCATGTGAGCTAATCCATGGAGTCATGATGTTTTCCCAACACCAGAAGAAAAAGGGAAGTCACTTCACCAAGGTGAACCTCCTAATGCCTAAATGGATCCACTAAGCCTTGTGTGAACCAGGTACTCGCTTGCCTCAAGCCCTCGGACTCGGTTACTCTCCTCAAGCCCTTATCATTAGGGTACTTACCTCTTAGGGATTTGGGTAAACGTCTCTAATCCATTTACCTATGGTGGAACAGTTTTGGGACTTGGATATTTTCCTCTTGTCCACCGGGAGCTAAGTAGTGCTCTCACAAGAGTGGAAAAATCATAAGCCATAGTATCATATCATAAAATCATTCTAAATCATGTGGGAGGGCAATTTATCTAATCCCTAACCCATTGATATCATAGAGTCAAAGTCATATGATAGCTCCTTAATCATTCCTTAGATGGTAGATCCTCCATCATAATATATTCATTCATTAAATAGATGGGAGATCCTCTACCATCAACATTCATCATAGGAAAACTTTTCATAAGCTAATAATAAACATAGAATGTTTTATAAACCTTCATTCCTCATCATTTAGAAATCATACTTCAAGACATATAGTGGAGATCATCAATTTAAATCATTCTTAAACAATCTATCACAAAATTGTACATATCATATTTCAAAACATGAACATGGAAATGTAAAATTCATCTCATAAAATCCTCAACTTCATAGTATCTCATGGCATCACAACAGTTATAACTTTGAATATCATAAACTTGATCATCAAACCATCAAATCATAGTATCAAAGAAAGGGCTTCATAATATTCATAACATTCTCATGAGCTCATAGCATGCTTAATTGCCCTTCAACATCAACAACATTCATAAATCACATGTCTTACCATAAGGCCTTCATCACATAAGAGGTTTGCCACTTAACTTAGTCAAAACATGGTGGGTATATATGTTTAAGCTTAAAATTATTGAATTAAAGAGTAAGGAACATGAGAGAGGTAGATTAAAGTCAGTTAAGATGTCATTCAAACAACCCATAATCATACTTGTAAAACCCCAATTTGAGTGTCATGAAAAACCATTCAAACATTCATAATAGTTTTAAATCTTTGAGTGGTGTTACAATATCCCCCCCGGACATTCGTCCTCAAATATGAATAAAGCTAGAATATATTTAGTGGATTAACATTTACTAACCCATCACAAATGCAATAAGTTAATTCAACCATTGTTTCATGAAAATTTCAAAGTTCTTAGGATCTTTCCGAGCTACATTATGGGGTGTTATAATACCTCCCTTGGGATCATTCGTCCTCAAATGTGAATAAAGCTAGAAAATATTGAGTGGATTAACATTTACTAACCCATCACAAATGCAATAAGTTAATTCAAACATTGATTTATAATAAATTTAAACATTCTTAGCAATGAACGTTGAGGGGCGTTATATTTTCTTGGTAAAGTAAGGTGCTTCTGGAGGCTCAATTATTCTAGATATGATAGAGATGTTGCTTTGAAGCAATTGAAGTGCTTTTTAGTAATTCTACAAGTGTCATCTTGATAATAAAAAATTATAGAAGAGCTACCATGAATACTTATAGTCGTCTGGTAGTTTTAAGATTCATCTCATTATTGAGGTCGTATTCTAGCTATATATGATTGAATGTGGGCCTTTTGAGTCTAGTTCTATCATTTTTAAGGGTTGTATACAGTCATTGCTATTGACCTATTATTTTTTATGGTGTTTTAGAGGTTCTATACGTTTTGAATTTATCGCTTGCTAAATGGTTGCCTGATCATTTCCTTCGTTGAGTTAGAAAAATTCAATTTCCTATGATGAGTATCCAGTGTCTAAAGATCACATTTTATAACTTAAGCTTGTGAGAAGAGTTGATTGTAAGAATGAAATCTTGACAAGATCTGTGATGATTTTTGCATTAAGAATGAGGGATGGTTGGTTCAAGTTCATTTCTGATTATAGCCAATATCATTGGTTCAGAATTTTATCATGATTATGTGAGAAAAGATTTGCTTAATTGTTGTGTTATGATCAAGTGAGTTTTGGTTTCGATTGGAATTATGAGTTAGTGTGTGACTTGAAAATTATTTTGATTGTAAATCTACCATAATTTGATTCAAAAGTACGGTTCTTAATAGTTGATCGTGATGGATGATTTTAACGAAGAACTTAAATGGAGAGATGAACACCGACTTCAGAAGATCATAATTCAGATTTTTGGTAAATAGATTATTCTTCCTTCTCCTTCTTTTGACCGTTCGAGGACGAACAGTGGATAAATTAGTATTTGATGTAACAACCCATTAGGTCCTTTGAGCATTAGAGCTTGAAGTCCATAAAAGATTTATTTCGTAAAATTTTAATCGGTATTTGGAGTATTTGGTAACTTTTGTTATTTAGTTAAGCAATGATTTTCGATAATTAATTTAATTGGTGTGTTAAAGTGATAATTTAGTTAATACCTTGTAATATTTTTATCTCACATTTATTAAAATTAGGTTAATAGGATTTATAACTTTTAGTATCTAAAAGTAAAGTAAATAAATAAATAAATAAATAAATAAGGAGATAAAAAAATAAAAATAATAATATAAGTAGAAGGGCTGCTGAACACATCCCTAGAGAAAGATAATACTCCCCTTGTTTCATATTAACTGAATTTGTGATGTAATGCACATATATTAAGAAAAATATTCAAAGACAAACTTTACATCATGTTTTCCACTATTGCCCTTTGTAAAATCATAAATATATAGTGTAGTTATTTCTTAGAAAATATAAAAGTTCAATAAATGAAAGGGCAAATATGAAAAAGGTTTCAAACATTCATCTTGAACTTTGAAATATTTCAACTATTTTAAACCTTGAAAAAAACCTCAAAAATTTAATTATTTTGAGACGGAAGAAGTGGAAACGAAAAGAAAAAGAGAGGCCGGCAGAAATTTGCGAACGAACACGAGATGGAAATCTCGTGCTCAGGTACGAAACAATCCACACATATTTTCTCAATTTCCATGGATTTTCAAGATGTATGGATATAAATTATTATTATTTGTTGTTGAGTGGAGAATTGATTTTTAAATTGTGCAATATTGATTTTTGTTTTGGTGGTTGAAATCTATTTTAAGGGCTACAGACCACAACTAGGGAATGATGAGAATGGATATAAATTATTATTATTTGTTGTCGAACGGAGAATTGGTTTTTAAATTGTGCAATATTGATTTTTAGTTTGGTGGTTGAAATCTACTTTAAGGAATAGGAAATGATGAGAATCTCATCATTGGTAAGGGTATTTCATGTTACATTATAGGCAGAGTTTAAAATAGGTAACACTACTTTTAAAATAGTTTTTTAGTACATATAGTAGTTTCGTGTTCTAAGTACCGCTTTCAAGTTTGAGTTTATGTATTTATTTTTTTAATGATTATCACAGTTTGGATTTTGATATATTAATACAGATAATTAAATATTGGGTGTATTATATTATATGAACACCATTAAAGTTATGTTATTTGTAGGACTTAAGACTTAAACCTAGGTGTTAAGTTTAGGAACTATATTATAGAATTAAATGAATTTTTGACTCTAGACTAGATATATAGGAGTATAGGTGTTTATGAACTCGTTTGCTTATGAATATTGTATATTTGATAGATTCAAAGCGTTCGGAGGAATTGGAAAAAGAAAAATTATTAAATAATTATATAAATTCTCCCTCTTGGACTTGAATTTGGGCCACCAAATAATTGTAGCATTTAGACAATTCATCCTCCTTGGGCTTTAGCTCTTCTTCCCCAATAACGCACCTTTGGATCTATAGTTGAAGTCCATTGAGTTTATCATTAAACTCCTTTGGTTTGAGATCTTGTTATGGGCCTCCTTTGATACTTTAAAACTTCATCCTTTTCATCCTTGTTCTTCAATGGAGTAGAGCTTCGTATGATGCTATCATGAATTAGCTTGTTTGACTTTGGTTCCTTGATTATTTGGTTGAGGTAGGCTATGGTTTGTTCTATATCATAGAGAGACTTTTAATAGTGATTGCTAGTCATCGAGTAAAGCTATGAAATTTTCAATGCATTTAATTGTTATGATTTGGTTGACTAATATATAATTGTGATTGGTCTACAATCTCAAAACCATGAAATCCATAATACTAAACTTGATCTATCAAAGTGATGGTTTTGAACGATTTCTCTGAGGTTTGTGGTCGATTTGGGAATTAGGGCATAGAGAGAGTTTGGGTCATTTTTCCGTTGATGAAGAAAAAAAAATATTGATGAAAAGGAAGAAAGTAAGAATACAATTTTCTGCTTATTCACACACTTTCGTTTGTGTGTATGTA
>JAPFFP010076389.1:0-23208 GCA_026153255.1 Solanum medicagineum | reverse complement strand
TAGGAATGCCTCTGAAAACTCATCCCACATAGCCGGTCCAGTACCCACACTCCTGGACAGTCTCCAGGATTCATACCTATTTGACGCCACGCTCCAAAGTCGATATGATGCTAATTCTACTGATTCCGCCTCCGAGGCCCCAATAACTCTAAGAGTCCATTGCATCAGTCTGATGAACTCTTGAGGATCGTCTGCCGGACTGGTCCCATAAAACTGCGGTGGTTCGCATGCTATTACCTCTAAATCCATCGGTCTATTAGTGTGTTGTTTTGACGTAAATATAGAATTACTTCGTATATAGCTAATAATATGTATTTTAGTGTTTATTATTGAGTTTTAAATTCATACTCATCTCCTATCTAACTCGTTATGAATTACAATTAATATGTTCATATTTTCTATTACAATATAATTCAAATGATAAAATATTTACTTACCATTTATTTTTGTTTTTTGAGACCTTTAGCAAGAGAATGAACATAATAGTCTCAATAACTTAGTTATACTTGAACACTATAATTTGTATTGAATACCAATTTATATTTTCTTTGGGGGAAGGTTGTAGAGTCGTAATTCTGAAAGCTCCTTCAATTTTTAAATAAACACATATATTTCTTATGGGCATACAAACATTGAAGCCAATAAATATGCAAACAAATTATCAATGAATATGCATATAAATTATGGATAACATAATATTATGAAAGAGAGGAAAAATATTGTTACCTCTAAACCCATCAGTATATAAGTGTGTTGCTTTGAAGTGAATATAAATTTACTCCTTATATAGCTAATATGTGTTTTAGTATTATTATCTAATTGGAATTAATATTGGATTGCAGAACTTTATGTTTCGTTGTTAATTTGTTTAAAGCTTAAATATTAGGTAAATTGTTAGTAGAATTTGACATTTTTTCATATTTTTAGAGTTTTTTTGCCTATTTTATTCGACAATTTCTTTGTTACCATTTTAGAACAAAAAACTTTTTATTATTATTATTTTGAAAAAAAGTTTTTACTATTTTCTTTTTGGATCAAAAATTTTCTTTTAAGGTTTTTGCCCAATTTTTTGGACGATTTTTAAACATTTTTCTTTTTTGGATGTTTTTTTTTATATAATTTTTTTTAATTATTATTTGAAAGTTTTTTTCACTATTTTCTTTTTGGATCAAGTCTATTTTAGTTGAAAAAGACTTCTACATAGGGATTTAACCATAATAAGAAAATCTTCTCCATTTAATTTTTATTATTTTTATTGTATTTGATATTTTCATTCTTTTAGAATGACAATATAAGAATGAAAAAAATTGTGAAAAGACAATTTTGTGTAAAAATGAGTTTTTTAATGAAGGATAAAAGTTTAAACAACATTTTTAAGGGTCTTCACGCTTTTAATATAGTATAGATAAGGGTAGAATTAATCCATTTAAATAGTTGAAGGGAAAATTTTTCAATCCATATTTTTTGAAAAATTGTTAATATGAAGGTTATTTTAAAATTATTTTATCACTTAAAAGATATTTTTAAATTAATTGACCAACGATAATAATAATTTTAAGCAAAAAACATAACAAAATAAAATAAATCTATTTGTAATAGGATGCAAACAAAACTGATAGTAATAAAAAATTCAAATATAGTTAGATACCTAATTATGAGAAAAGCAAACAAAACTTATAATTAAAAAATTCAGAGATAGTTAGACATCTAATTATGAGAAAAGCCAAGAAAACATATACTTAAAAAATTTAGAGATAATTAGACAAAAAAGAAAAAAAGTTCTAAAAACTCTAAACGACCGTCATCGAAATTTTGCAATTTGTCGCTAGATGACCGGCATGGCCACAGGCCAGCCTCCTCCTGAGACTGGTCAAACCTGTGAGAAAACATATGCCAGCGTATTAAAGCCAGAGACACAGAAGGTAACATCTATACCTGTTAAACCAATCTCTTATCTGCATTGTGAGCCAATTGTGATATGGGAACAACAAGAGGTTGATTATATGATTGTGCGGGAAAAACTCCAATACGCGGTTGTTGGAAAATGCTCGTACGGATGGCCAGAGATACAAGATCTAAGGAGGATAATCCCGAAGCAATGTGAATTAAAAGGAGAATGCAGCATTGGACTGCTAAGCAACAAACACGTTCTAATTAGAGTGTCATTATTGGAGGATTATCTTCATCTATTGTCTAAGCCAGCCTTCTATATATCACATCTGAATTGGACATATCCGATGAGGACATTTAAGTAGGAGCCTATGTTTAACCCATTGGAGGAAACCACTACAACGATCGCATGGATCTCGTTTCCATCCTTGCCCCCTAATTTCTTCTATGAGGAGGCCCTGTTCTCACTAGCATCGGCGGTGGGAAAGCCCTTGCAAGTGGACATGGCCACAAAGAACAAAACTCGCCCTAGCTGTGCAGGAGTAAAAGTAGAAGTAGATTTACTGGGAGAATTCCCCAAAAAATTAAAACTGGGATCAAACAGGAGGGAGGAGAAGTGCTGGAGAAATGAGTGCAGATCAAGTATGACTATTTACCGGAAAATTGACAAACTAGTCACATCCAGGGCCATGATGAGGAACGATGTTATGTTAAGCATCCAAAATTATTCAAGAAGCAAATTGATAGCAAAGAGGAGGAAAGTAAGGAGGCAGAGAAGGAAGGGAACCAGAATAAGGAAGCTGAAAAGGCTGCTACACCTATGTGCAAAGAGGACGATTTTGTAGAGCCAAAAAGAAAGAGAGGAGGTAGGAAACATCAACCACAGCAGGTGTGGCAGGCAAAGACAAGAAGTAAGTTTGACAAGTTGAATTCTCAATCAGAAGGAACTGAGACAACACAGGAGAAGGAGCAACACTGTCACGACCCAAAACGGGCCGTGAGTGGCACCCACACTTACCCTCCTAGGTGGGCAAACCAGTATACACACCCCAATTTATACTAACAATTCACTTATAAAATAGGATAATAATCAAAGGGTTAAACTCATAAAGCATAAATAACCCAAGCTTACTAAGTTTATTACTTAATGTTCCCAAAATCTAAAAGTCATCACATCAATGACACTAATACCAACATACCAAGTCTAAGAATATCAACTCCAAAATGAAAGAACAAGTGGTTTATGTCCAAAAGCTAAGGACACCATGACAAGACTAATAGGATCCAACGCGATCTAGAGAAATAGCTCACCCCGGAATATGATGTGCTGCAGACTAGGGCGAGTCGAAGTCAGTGGAATACTTACTACACTCCACAAAACAAAACAAGAAAAGTACAAGTAGGGGTCCGTACGGGCAACACATACTGAGTAGATATCATCGGCCGACTCAAAATAGAAATCAATATGCATAAAATAAAAACAGAAATCAACCATAACACTTAACAGTGAACAACAACAGGGACAAGTACACAACCAATCAACGATATCAATGATACACATGAGGACTCAAGCCTCCACATCAATTTCCTTTGCGAGATAGGTTCTTTGAATTTGAGTACATTAAATTATTTTCACAAGTTTTCCCTTATTATTATCGGGCCGAAACGTGACACCTGATCCTATAATATATGTGTCGGAACATGACACCCGATCTTATAATATATGTGTCGGAACATGACACCCGATCTTATGATGTATATGTGTTGGAACGTGACACCCGATCCAATGTATATAATTCATTATTCTTTATCATTAATTCTCATTTCATTATCAATGTTTCATCAACCCTCTTTATTCAAGACATCACTATAAGAGATCAAGTTCAAATTATGGGTTTCATGGTCTTGGGATTGCAGACCAATCACAATAATACCTTAGACAACCAAACCACAATAATTAAGTGCATAGAAAATATCACAACTTTACTCAATGACTATCAATTGCTACTAAGAGTCTCCCTATTAGATAGAATAAACTATAACCTACCTCAAGTGCAAAACCGAAATAAAGTGAGCTAGTCCACCAGTGCTTTCCCTTTTTTCAATGCCTCAAGATCTTTCGAATCTATCAAATATATATTATTTATAAGTAACGAGTCCATAGACATCAACATTACTATATGTCTAGCCTAGACTAGAACTCACTCAATTTCACAATCAAGTTCCTAAATTTCATGCCTAGAATTAAGTTATACTTCCTCCATATATCCAAACTTGATTTATAAAGTGATAACCATAAGAATAAACTAAAACAAAACTACACTAAAATTAACGTCGAACTGCATTATTCAATTCACATTCTGTACCATTATTATATACATATGTACTAACCCACTGCAACTTTCCTCATTAAACAAATATATGTTAGGAGAATTGGGGAATTCTTCTATACAACAACTATTTAATTTATATTCCTACCCCACTAACACGTTCTCCAACACCTATTACCACTAATCAACTCATAAATCTTACCAACAATATATACTACTTATATCCCCCTATATCTATAACTAATAACGATATGTTAAACAAGCTAATTAGAAGTGATAACACACCATGAGAAGATTAACTATAGGAATCTATTGTTCAATAGTGACATCATACGAATGCACCTTTTAATCCTCGTTTGTCATTGACCAATCACTACGCTTTATTCACCCACTAAAACTTGATCCAATAGACAACAATACCTCTAGTAATTTCATTCCCTTTTCTTTCACAATTTAAGCTATATAGTAATAATAATAACATGTCCTACGATTATTCATGAACACAGAATTTAAGCATGGCTGAAATACTTTACCTGATGCACTGGATTACTCTCATATGACTATTAGAGGTAGTTCTCAGGCAACCCCTTTTGTTCTTCTTCTTTATTTTAACCTAATTATGTACTAACAGTTCCAAATAATATCAACTTAACTTAATAAATATTGAACAAATAGTATAAAATATTAACTACATTATCACTTTAACCCATTAAGTAACTTAATAATCTACATTTACCCCTAAACTAGATAACAAAGTTATTGAATTGTCCAAAAGCCTCTTTAAATTTTTATAAAATAAATCTTTTAAAGGTCTATTTCTCAAAATGACTTGAGGATCATTACATTAGATACCAATTTATGCACCGTCTGTCCCCGAACGGTCAGAAGAAAAGCAAACGT
This sequence comes from Solanum medicagineum, assembly GCA_026153255.1. Taxonomy (NCBI): domain Eukaryota; kingdom Viridiplantae; phylum Streptophyta; class Magnoliopsida; order Solanales; family Solanaceae; genus Solanum; species Solanum medicagineum. Next base: position 18,088 of record JAPFFP010076389.1, on the reverse strand, counting down.
AGGAATGGGTACCTGACTCAATGAAAAGATGTGGATACCGTCCACGCATATCGGTCTCATTCTCCCAAGTGGACTCCTCAACTGGACAATTCTTCCACTGGACTTACACTGATGCAATCTCCTTTGATCTAAACTTACGAACCTCCCTATCTAGGATAGCTACAGGCTCTTCTTCATAAGACAAGTTTTCATCAAGTAAGACTGAATCCCAACGAATAATGTAGTTCCTCTTACCATGAAATTTTTTCAGCGTAGACATATGAAACACTGGTTGTACTCCGGATGAACCTGGAGGCAAAGCTTACTCATAGGCTACCTCTTCTACGCACTTAAGAACTTCAAATGGTCCAGTATATCTCGGACTGAGCTTACCTCGCTTGCCAAACCTCACCACACACTTTATGGGTAAAACCTTCAATAATACTTGCTCTCCCTCCATAAACTCCGTGTCCCTAACCTTTTGGTCTGCATACTCCTTCTGCCTGCTCTATGCTGGTAGAAGCTTTTCCTGAATCAATTTCACCTTCTCTAATGACTCCCTTAGAAGATCAGTACCCCATGGCCTCACCTCGAATGCATCAAACCAACCAATAGAAGACCTGTATCTCCTCCCATATAATGCTTCAAATGGAGCCATGTCGATACTCGAGTGATAGCTGTTATTATACGAAAACTCTGCCAAAGGTAGGAAGTGATCCCAGTGACCACCAAAATCTATCACACATGCGCAAAACATATCCTCCAACACTTGAATTATTCTTTCAGACTGTCCATCAGTCCGAGGGTGAAAAGCAGTACTAAGGTCCAACCTAGACCTAGCTCAGCCTGCTAGGTCCTCCAAAAATTAGAAGTAAACTGCGTACCTCTATCTGATATGGTGGAAATTGGAACTCTATGCAGACAAACAATCTCGTTGATATAGAGTTTGGCTAACTTCTCTGCATTATAAGTCACCTTTACCGGAATGAAGTGGGCAGTCTTGGTCAACCTGTCAACGATCACCCATATTGAATCAAACTTACCCAATGTCTTTGGAAGACCAACCACAAAGTCCAGGGAAATCCTTTCCCACTTCCATTCAGGAATGGGCATTCTTTGGAGAGTTCCCCCAGACCTCTGATGCTCGTACTTTACTTGCTGACAATTGGGACACTGAGCAACAAAATCAGCAATGTCACGCTTCATCTACTCCACCAATAATGCTGGCTCAGATTATGATACATTTTGGTTGCACCAAGAAGTATAGAGTACCTCGAACTATGAGCTTCTACAAGAATAGTCTGAATCAAATCATCAACACGGGGCACACATACCCACCCCTTAATCCTTAGAACGCCTTCTTCATCAATCATAGCTTCCTTGGCCTCTCCTCGCAAAACTATATCACGAATTTGGCTCAGCTCCTCATCATTAACCTGCTTCTCTTTAATCTTGTCAAGAAATGATGATTTTGCCTCTACATAGGCCAAGAGTCTTCCCTTCTCAGTTACTTCCAGCCTTATAAGATCGTTAGCTAGATCTTAGACCTCTCTAGCTAATGGACGCCTGGAAAACTGCAAATGGGATAAACTCCCCATGCTTCTTGCTTTTCTAGTTAATGCATCAGCCACAATATTAGCTTTGCCAGGGTGATAGAGAATAGTGATATCATAATCTTTTAGCAATTCCATCCATCTTCTCTGCCTCAAATTCAAGTCCTTTTGCGTGAATATATGCTGTAAATTGCGATGATTAGTATATACTTCACATTTGACCCAATATAAATAATGCCTCCACTGCTTTAATGCAAACACCACAACAGCCAACTCTAAATCATGAGTGGGATAATGACATTCATGCACCTTCAATTGCCTTGAAGCATAGGCAATTACATTCCTCTCCTGCATTAACACTGCACCTAAACCAGAATAAGATGCATCACAATAAATAATGAAATCTTTACCTTCCATCGGCAAGGCAAGAATTAGTGTGGTAGTCAACAGGGTCTTGAGTTTCAAAAACCTCTCTTCACACTCATCTAACCATATAAATAGAACATTCTGCTTGGTCAAATTGGTCAGTTTGGAAGCAATAGAAGCAAATACCTTGACGAATTGACGGTAGTAGCTAGCCAAGCCAACAAAACTCCTCACCTTTGAGACATTAGTGGGCCTTGCTCGATTTTTCACCGCTTCAACCTTCTGAGGATCCACCATAACTCCATCTTTAGAAACCACATGCCCCAAGAAGGAAACTAATCAAGCCAGAACTCACATTTAGAGAATTTGGCATATAATTTCTTCTCCCTTAGCAGCCCTAGAACAATTCTCAGATGCTCTTCATGCTCTTTTTGGCTCTTTGAGTAGATCGATATATCATCAATAAAGACAATAACAAAGAGATCCAGGTATGGCTTAAAGATTCCATCATCAAACTCATGAAAGAAGAAGGAGCATTTGAAAGTCCAAAGGACATTACCGAAAATTCATAGTACCCATACCTTGTTCGAAAAGCAGTCTTTGGCACCTTGGCTGCTCGTATCTTTAACTGGTGATAACCAGACACCAAATCAATCTTTGAGAGACACAAGCACCCTACAACTGATCGAATATATCATCAATATGGGGAAGGGGGTACCTGTTCTTAATAGTTACCCTGTTAACTGTCGGTAGTCTATACACATACGAAGGCTTCCATCTTTCTTCTTCACAAAAAGAACCGGAGCACCCCAAGGAGAGACACTTGGTCTAATATAAACTTTACCTAACAACTCTTGTTGGGCTTTCAACTATCTCAATTCAGTCGGGGCCATTCTATAAGGTAGAATAGAAATAGGATGAGTGTCTGGCTCCAAATCAATACAGAAATCGATATCCCTATCCGGTGGCATGCCAGGTAGGTCTGCAGGAAAGACATCCACAAATTCACATACTATCGAGACGGATTCCAATGAGGGCACTTCAGAACTATCGTCCCTGAGATGTGCCAGAAATGCTAAACAACCCCTACTCACTAATTTCTTAGCATGCAGAAAAGAGATGATTCGAACGGGAGAAGAAAAATAATCACCTTCCCACACTAGCTGATCCATCCTAGGCTTGGCTAATGTCACAGTCTTAGCATTGCAAGCCAATATAGCAAAATTTGCAGAGAGCCAAGTCATACACAAGATAATGGCAAAGTCAACCATCTCTAGAATAATCAAATCTACATAAGTCCTGCTTTCCATAAAAGTCACAAGGCAAGACCTGTACACCTTCTTAACTAACATAGACTCACCAACAGGAGTGGAAGCATGAATAAGTGTATCAAGTAAGACATAATGCAAATTAAGTCAATCAGCAAAAATAGAAGATACATATAAAAAAGTGGATCCATCAAAATACAAAGGCAGTGTGATCGCAGACCATAAGGGTACCTGTGATAACAACATCTGATGCCTCTGCCTCTGGCCTCCCTAGAAAAGCATAACAATGAGTTCTATCACCTGTTGACCATTTCCTCTGCCAGAATGCGTACCAGTAGCTCCAACACGCCCGCCACCTTGGCCAAATTGGTGACCCCCACGACTTTGGCAATTCCGTCCTCCAAACTGACGACCCCTACCATGACCACCTCGACCTCTAGCTACTGGGCCTCTATAACCCTGGACACTGCCTTCTAACATGCCCAACCTTACTACATCTATAACAAGCCCTAGAATAAAGAGTGGGCCTCTGTGAAGATGAAGAAGACGGAATATAACCCAAAATTAGGGGGAGGCTGGCTAGTTCCTGATGGAACCCCATCTGAAACATGCAATGAAGACTGAATCGGACGTGCTGAGTAACCACCTGAACTTTGTCCTCTAGAGTAAGACCCGCTAAACTCTCCTCCTTTACGGAACTTCTTAAATGTTGTCATCTTGGTGAAATCATCTGGCTTCACCCCCTCTACGCGTATAACAAAATCATCCACCTGCTGAAAGGACTTTGCTGAATCAACCACCTGTAAGGCTGAAATCTGCAAATCTGACCTTAATCCTTTCACGAAGCGATGAATCCTCTCCTCTTGACTAAAACAAAGCTGAGTAGCATATCTATATAGAGCACGAAATTTTGCCTCGTAAGCTGCAACAGACATCTTCCCCTACTCTATATTAAGAAACTCGTCTCTTTTCTTGTCCCTCAAAGTCAGAGGAATATACTTCTCCATAAAGAAGTCAGAAAAGGCTGTCCAAGTCATAGGTGGTCTGCTGGCTGACACTCAACATGGGACCTCCACCATACTTTAGCATCTCCCTGAAGCTGGTACGTCACAAACTCAACACAAAATCACTCTACGATATCCATCTAATGAAGCAACTCATGGCAATCAACAAGGAATTCATAAGCATACTTAGACTCAGTGCCTCTGAAGACTGGATGTTTCAACTTTAGGAACTTGACAAAAAGATTATACTGGTCACTAGTCATTATAAGCCCAGTAGTCAATTGGAGAAACATGTATGTCTCCAAGGAAGCATCTATACGAGAAGTGGTAACAATTGCATGTTGTAATCCCTGAACCTGAGGTACTGGAGGCACTTGGCCCTGATTGGATAACCCACTGAGATAGGTGAGAACCTGGTGAATCATCTCTAGGGTAGGCTAGGGTGGTGCTTCCTTATCATGAGACCACTCATCTACCACCTCAAAATCCTCTCTAGCTACCTCATCAGCAAGTGGAGGTGTCACTGCTCTTTCCTTTGTTGGACTAGCTGCTTGGTCCCTACCTCTGGTGGGCTTTCTCCCCCGACCTCTACCACAACCTCTCATTACTCCTCCTCTTCAGCCTACGACTGGCTCAGGCACTGTTGCTGCTCTAGTTCTAACCATCCTGCGAAATAGAATGAAGAGAATCAGATACCAATTTGTATCACCTAGATACCAATTGGATTCAAGTAATAGCACGAAAGACATAAATAAAGGAGTCTTCCTAAGGCCCTGTAGCCTCTCAAAGAAAAGTAAAAGCGTCCCCGTACTGTTCCGCGAAACTTTACTAGAACTATTCTTGTGCGATGAGATTATTGAACCTAAAGCTCTGATACCAAGTTTGTCACGACCCAAAACGGGCCGTGAGTGGCGTCCACACTTACCCTCCTAGGTGGGCAAACCAATATACACACCCCAATTTATACTAATAATTCACTTATAAAATAGGATAATAATCAATGGGTTAAACTCATAAAGCATAAATAACCAAGTTACTAAGTTTATTACTTAATGTTCCCAAAATCTGAAAGTCATCACATCAAGGGCACTAATACCAACATACCAAGTCTAAGAATATCAACCCCAAAATAAAAGAATAAGTGGTTTATGTCCAAAAGCTAAGGACACCATGACAAGACTAATAGGATCCAACGCAATCTAGAGAAATAACTCAGCCTGGAACATGATGTGCTGCAGACTGACTAGAGCTGAGGGCGAGTCCGCCTCTAAGTCGATGGAACACTCACTGCACTCCACAAAACAAATCACGAAAAATACAAGTTGGGGTCAGTACGGGCAACATGTAGAGAAGATATCATCGGCCAACTCAAAATAGAAATCAATATGCATAAAATAAAAACATGTATCAACCATAACACTTACCAGGGAACAACAACAAGGATAAGTACACAACCAATCAATGATATCAATGATATACATGAGGACTCAAGCCTCCACATCACATTTTCTTTGGGAGATAGGTTCTTTGAATTTGAGTACATTAAATTATTTTAACAAGTTTTTCATTATTAATATCGTATCAAAACGTGACAGCCAATCCTATAATATATGTGTCGTAACGTGACACCCGATCCTATAATATATATGTCGTAACGTGACACATGATCCTATAATATATATGTGTCGGAACGTGACACCCGATCCTAAAATATATATGTGTCGGAATGTGACACTCGATCCAATATATATAATTCATTATTCTTTATCATTACTTCTCATTTCATTACCAATGTTTCATCAACCTTTCTTTATTCAAGTCATCACTGTGAGAGATAAAGTTCACATTATGGGTTTCATGGTCTAGGAATTGCAGACCAATCGCAACAATACCTCAGTCAACCAAACCACAATAATTATGTGCATAGAAAATATCATAGCTTTACTCAATGACTATCAATTGTTATTAAGAGTCTCCCTATTAGATAGATAAACCATAACCTACCTCAATTGCAGAACCGATATCAAGTGAGCTAGTCCACCAGTCCTTTCCCTTTTCTTAAAGCATCAAAACCTTTCGAATATATCTAATATATAAAATATTAATAAGTAACGAGTCCATAGACATCAACATTATTATATGCCTAGCCTAGACTAGAACTATCAATTTCACAATCAAGTTCCTAAATTTCAAGCCTAGAATTAAGTTATTGTTCCTCCATATATCCAAACTTGATTTATAAAGTGATAACTATAAGAATAAACTAAAACGAAACTACACTAAAATTAACGTCGAACTGCATTAACCAATTCACATTCTGTACCATTATTATATACATATGTACTGACCCACTGCAACTTTCCTCATTAAACAAATATATGTTAGGACAATTGGGGAATTCTTCTATATAACAACTATTTAATTTATATTCCTACCCCATTAACACGTTCTCCAACACCTGTTACCACTAATCAATTCATAAATCTTAACAATAACATATACTACTTAGATCCCCTTATATCTAATAACTAATAATGATATGTTAAACAAGCTAATCGGAAGTGATACCACACCATGAGAAGATTAACTGTAGGAGTATACTGTTCAACAGTGACATCATATGAATACACCTCTTAATCCTTGTTTGTCATTGACCAATCACTACGCTTTATTCACCCACTAAAACTTGATCCAATAGACAACAATCACTCTAGTAATTTCATTCCCTTTTCTTTCACAATTTAAGCTACATAGTAATAATAATAACATGTCCTATAATTATTCATGAACACAGAATTTAAACATGTCTGAAATACTTTACCTGATGCACTAGATTACTCTCGTGTGGCTATCAGAGGTAGTTCTCAGGCAACCCTTTTTGTTCTTCTTCTTTATTTTAACCTAATTATGTACTAACAGACTCAAATTATCTCAACTTAACTTAATAAATATTGAACAAATAGTACAAAATTTTATCTACATTATCACTTTAACCCATTAAGTAACTTAATAATCTACATTTACCCTAAACTAGATAACAAAATTATTGAATTGTCCAAAAGCCTCTTTAAAATTTTATAAAATAAATCTTTTAAAGGTCTATTTCTCAAAACGACTTGAGGGTCGTTACATTAGATACCAATTTACCTACCGTTCATCCCGAAAGTTCAGAAAAAAGCAAGGGTACGAATGGGCACCTGACTCAATGAAAAGATGTGGATACCGTCCACGCATATCGGTCTCATTCTCCCAAGTGGACTCCTCAACTGGACATTTCTTCCACTGGACTTACACTGATACAATCTCCTTTGATCTGAACTTACGAACCTCCCTATCTAGGATAGCTACAGGCTCTTTTTCACAAGACAAATTCTTACCAAGTAGGACTAAATTTCAATGAATAATGTAGTTCCCGTTACCATGATTTTTTTAGCATAGACACATGAAGCACTGGTTGTACTCCGGATAAACCTGGAGGCAAAGCTAACTCATAGGCTACCTCTCCCACGCTCTTAAGGACTTCAAATGGTCCAATATATCTCGAACTGAGCTTACCTTGCTTGCCAAACCTCATCATACCCTTTATTGGTGAAACCTTCAATAACACTTGCTCTCCCTCCATAAACTCCATGTCCCTAACCTTTTGGTTTGCATACTTCTTCTACCTGCTCTGTGCTGCCAGAAGCTTCTCTTGAATCAATTTCACCTTCTCTAGCGACTCCCTTAGAAGATTACTACCCCATGGCCTCACCTCGAATGCATCAAATCAACCAATAGGAGACCTACATCTCCTCCCATATAATGCTTCAAATGGAGCAATGTCAATACTCGAGTGATAGGTGTTATTATACGAAAACTCTGCCAAAGGTAGGAAGTGATCCCAGTGACCACCAAAATCTATCACACACGTGCAAAACATATCCTCCAACACTTGAATTGTCCTTTCGGACTGTCCATCTGTCCGAAGGTGAAAAACAGTACTAAGGTCCAACCTAAGACCTAGCTCAGCCTACAAGGTCCTCTAAAAATTAGAAGTAAAATGCTTACCTCTATCTGATATAATGGAAATTGGAACTCTATGCAGACGAACAATCTCGCTGATATAGAGTTTGGCTAACTTCTCTGCATTATAAGTCATTTTTATTGGAATGAAGCGGGTAGTCTTGGTCAACCTGTCAACGATCACCCATATTAAGTCAAACTTTCCCAATGTCTTTGGAAGGCCAACCACAAAGTCCATGACAATCCTTTCCCACTTCCATTCAGGAATGGGCGTTCTTTGGAGAGTTCCCCCAGGCCTTTGATGCTCGTACTTTACTTGCTGCAAATTGGGACGGTGAGCAACAAAATCAGCAATGTCACGCTTCATTCTACTCGACCAATAATGTTACCTCAGATCACGCTTCAGATTAGTTAATACCCAAAATGCTTTTGGGAGATTAATTGATATGCACAAGAAACATCATTACTTTTTTATTGTTCTTATGGAGCCATTTCAGGCTCCTAAGGAGATTCATAACTATAGACAAAGGCTAGGTTTTGACTATTCTTTGGTCAATAGGTCTAGCAAGATTTGGATTTTCTGGAAGGATGAGTGGCAAGGGCCTGTGGTTAGCAATAGTTGCCAACAACTCACCATGAAATTCTTGAACCAAAACCAACATTTCATGGTAACCTCAGTTTATGCAAGGTGTACTAGAGAAGAGAGGTTGGAACTAGGGAAGAACTGACGACCTTGTCTACTGAGGGATGCCCTTGGATGGTTGGGGGTGATTTTAACATTATACTCAGTGAGGAGGAAAAACTTAGTGGCTTGGATTTCACTGTGCAAGAATCCATAAACTTTGCTCAATGTATAAATACTTGTGCATTGACTGAGGTGAATTATATAGGGAGCAAGTATACATGGTGGAATGGTAGAATCAATGATGCTTGTATTTTTGAAAGATTGGATAGAATTCTTGTTAACCAAGAACTGTTTAACATCTTCCAGCATATAGAAGTTCATTATGAGATTAGATAGGGTTCAGACCATGCCCTACTGTATATGGTATGTAGATCTAAACAGTAGAAGTGTCCTAAACCTTTCAGGTTTTTAAATTTCTGGTGCAAACATAGAGATTTTAAAGCTATAGTGGAGCAGAATTGGAAAACAGATTTTGTGGGGTCACCATTCCTAGAATTTTACTCCAAGATGGTCAAACTAAAGAAAGTATTAATGGAATGGAGCAAAAAGGAATATGGCAATATTTTTGTGCAGATTGCCACACTTGAAGCCATCATAAGGGCTAAGAAAACTCAGTTGGAGATCTCACCAAGTCCAGAAAATAGAGCAAATTTGAGTAAGTTAGAAGCTGAACTGATAAGATATCTACATATAGAGAAAGAATTTTGGAAACAAAAAATAGGCATGAAGTGATTTGTTCAAGGAGATCAAAATACAAAATTCTTTCACTCTTATGTTAGGGGTAAAAGTAAAAGGCTACAAATTTCTCAGATCAGGAATAAGCAAGGTATAGTGCTCACTAAGGAGGCTGATATTGGACAGGAAGCAGTTGAAGTTTTTGAAGCACTGTTTAAGGAAACTAACTTCACAAGAGATTCTTCCATGCTGGACACCGTTCCATCAGTAATCACCTAGGAGGAAAATGAACTAATGGGGGCTCTTCCAACTGGGGAGGAAATAAAAGGAGGCAGTGTTCCAGATTAATGGCTCAAGTGCAACAGGACCAGATGGTTACACAGGTTGTTTCTTTCAAGAATGTTATGATGTGGTGGCACAGGATGTCATAAGGGTGGTAAAAGCTTTTTTCTGTGGGAAATGTCTGCCTAGATACATCACTCACACTAACCTTGTGCTATTGCCAAAGAAGGAAGAAGTCAGAACTTTCTCAGATCTCAGGCCTATTGTCTGAGTATCTTCATAAACAAAGTGATCTCCAGGGTATTACATGGAAGGATATTATTGGTATTACCAAAACTAATCTCTCTAAATCAATCTGAGTTTATCAAAGGGAGGATTATTTCAGAGAATATGTTATTGGCTCAGGAAATTATTGGAGACATTCATAAAAGAAATAAACATACTAATGTAGTAGTAAAGCTGGATATGGCAAAAGCCTATGATAGAGTATATGAATATTCCTTACTCAAGTATTGAGAAGATTTGGGTTCAGTGAGGTCATTATAGACATGGTTTGGAGATTAATTTCAGATAACTGGTACTCAATGTGCATCAATGGGCAGGTTCATGGTTTGTTTTAGTCATCAAGGGGGGGAGGGGTAAAACAAGGACACCCTCTTTCACCTACACTATTTATCACAGCACCAGAGGTATTGTCAAGGGGACTGAACAACTTCATCAGGATTAGAAGTTCATAGGATATGGATTGCCAAAATGGAGCCCATAAATCAATCACCTATCCTGTGTTGATGATATTGTATTGTTTTGTTCAAGTGATAGGGACTTAATCGTTATGATGATGAAGATTTTGAGGAGTTATGAGGAGGCATCAGGACAACAAATCAATATGGCCAAGAGCCTATTCTATTTGCTTGAAATTACCCCCCTAATTTTTTCCATCAGAATGAGGAAGCTAACTGGAATAAGATAAGGGGAATTTCCCCTTACTTATCTTGGACGTCCAGTGTACTATGGGTGGAAGAATAGTGGACACTATGAAGGTTTAATGAGAAAGATAGCTAAGATAATCCTCTCATGGAAAAATAGATTCTTGTCTTTTGGAGGTAGATTTATTCTCATAAATCATGTGTTGTAATCAATGCCAATGTATCTCTTGACTGCTTTAACCCATCAAAAGGGGTTATCAGAAGGCTTCACCAAATTTTTTCCAAGTTCTTTTGGTGATCTTCAATCTCAGAAAAGAGGAAACACTGGGTGGCTTGGGAGGACATGTGTGTACCCAGAGAGGAAAAAGGCTTTGTCTTCAAATCTCTCTTTGATATGAACAAGGCAATGCAAGCTAAAGTCTAGTGGAAGTTCAAAATTGCAATTGGTTCACTCTAGGCCACTTACATGAGAAATAAATATTGCATAAAACATCATTCTTTTTTGGTATGGAGTACTGGAGCATCATAGACCTGGAGGAACATGTTGAAAATCACGGAGGAGGTGGAACCTTACATTTGGTAGCAAATAAGGGCTGAAAATTCCAGCCTCTGGTTTGACAACTGGACTAAGCTTATTGCGATGTACTATATAGAATGGGAGTTAGCAGATGAGGTGGAAATAGAGGTCAGACGGTTGATAACAAACAATGTTTGGAATTTTGATGCTTTAACGGAAGTTGTTTCTAAGGAGTTGTTCAACTCCATTACTCAGTCCATTAGGCCTGCTAAGAGGGAAGTCTTGGACAAACCTTGGTGGACTGCCAACAACGTTGGAGAATTTACTACCAGCTCAACCTATCATTTACTAAGACAGAAGAGAGAAAAGTTTGAGTGGTCCAAGTTTGTTTGGGCCAAAAGGCTTCCTATCAAAATTTCTTTCTTACTTTGGAGAGCATTGAAAGGGCTGATTCCTACTGATAACAATCTAAGGAAATGAAGAATTCTAACAGTCTCTAAATGCTATTATTACAGCACCGGTCATGAAGAGACCGCTAACCATCTTTTTTTAACAGCTCTCATATCCCTAAAGCTTTGGAAGCATTTTCTCTGTGGTGCAGGTTTCCTGGTGGAAGGGTATTAGATATTCTCTTTTCTGATATCTTAGTGGAGAGCTATGGAACTGAAGAGACCTAAGGATATTCTAGTGTGTTTGCCTGCAATCATCATGTGGGAACTCTGAAAGAGAAGGAACTTAATCAAACATGGATAACATGTCTCTTTTGCAATGTTGGTGAACAGGTGTGAGCATACTATTTATCATCTACTCTGTTCCACATATCCAAAGTGGTTCAATGTCCCAAGAACATGGTATGAAGGCCTTCCTATGCTGCAAAAGCAAAGGAAGAGATTATTCTACAAACTAGTGGTTTGGAAAGCTCCTATGGCAGGAATGGTAAAGTGCAATACAGATGGGATAAGTAGGGGCAATCCAGGGAGGAGTTCCTATGGTTTCTGCTTCAAGGATCACAATGGAGATATAATATATGCCGAGGCAGGACCTATTGAAATTGCTACTAACATTGTAGCAAAAGCTACTGCAATTTGAAAGGCACTATAATTTGGTAAAATGAATCAGATCAATAATTTTATAATTGAATCTGACTCACTTAGCCTAATTAAGATATTAAAAGGGGAATTCAAGATACCATGGTACATAATAGAGATGGTGGAAGATATTTAATGTATGTTGCTGGAAGTGCAAGAGGGTCCCTACCATACATTCAGGGGAAGGTAATCATCTAGCTGACTTTCTAGCATGTTATGCTATAGAACAGAAGGAGGACTTGCAGATTTGGGTTTTTAATGACTTACCTAGTTAAGCTAGGAAAATACGTAATATAGACAAGCAGAAAATACCATACATCAGAATAAAAACTAGGCCAATAATATCCAATCTATTTTTATATGCCAGAGAAGATTAGCTACCAGGAGAGTACTGCCACCATAATATGTTACAATACAAAAGACATGATATATAGTTGATGTTATCAAAAGGACCAGATGTACAGTACATGGCCCGTGGGAGCAAAATACAGACATTAAAAACCTATGCATTTTACAAAAAATATGGCAGCTTCAGCCACGAAGCTTCAAGATCTGGGATATTTACAGAGGCGCACCAACTACTACAAGAAGAAATGGGTCAGACTTGCGGATATAAAGGTTATTGGGGTATGACAAACACAGGAATAGAGGCTTACATGTTTAGATGGAGTGAGAAAACCATCCTCTTATTCAGGCGCACAGGTGACAACCATGGTGGCGCAGACAAGAAACTAGAAAATGGTCGACATCACCAATAGCAACAAACCGAATCGGAGGAAGATAGAGATGAGTACTTACATCAGGAGCAAGATGATCAACAGGAGAACACCAACAAGGAAGCTATCTGGCCATGGTGGAACACCACTGAGGAGGAAAGGAAAGGGATGCATCAGATTGTGTTGTTTTGCGAAAGTGAGCTTGAAAGTGTCGTTTCCTTAGGAAGTAAGAATGCTTATTTTCTTTTGGAAAGTAAGAATGTTTATTTTGTTTTGGGCCTTTGGGCCTCCTCTTTTTTGTGGACTGATGAAAGTTTGAAAGATTAATAAAACGGGCTGGTAGCCCACAAAATTAACCCAAAAAAGAGATAATTAGACACCCAATTATGAGAAAAGCAAAGAAAACTTATACTTAAAAAATTCAGAGATAAGTTATTCCTTCCTAGGGGTGGAATAGTAATCTCACGATAACTTATCATGGGATAAAGTATGTATAATGACAAAAATACACCCCCCTTCTTGAACTCTCATTTATACATCACTTTTATATTCATGTATATTAATATATATATTTTATAATATGTATAATAACATTCAAAATCTTAGTTAATCATTTTTAGTATATATTTCTTATTAAAAAAAATATTTTATAAATTTAGTTTCTATTTATGAATAGATTATAAGTTGGATTTATTTGTCTAATACTTATTTTTATTTATATTTTGATTTCTCCTTAAAATGTTCATTCCATACTAAATTACATATCTTTAATTAAATAATTTACTACTCACTTAAAAATTATATTTTATATCTCAATTATATAGATAACTTTAATAATAAAATTTCTTTTACTTTTAATAAATTTAAAATTGAATTTTTATTTTTAAGCTAAATATGAGGTAAGTTTTATTCTTAAACTAAATAAGATAAAAGTTTTATTATTTAAGTTAAATAAGATAAAAATTTTATTTAAAGCTAAATACGATGAAAGTTTTATTTTTAAGTTAAATAAGATGAAATTTTTATTTTTAAGAATGACAACTAAAGCTTGCAAAAAAAATAATATTAAAAAAAACTAAATAAGTTGGAGGGTATTTTTGTAATAAAGAAACAATTCATTCTAAGAAGTTACACAATAAATAGTATTTTGAATATGACATACCAAACAAACAAAAAAAATCACTCTCAACATTATATTGGAATGTAGTTCGAATAGATTCGTAGACTAGTCAATTAGATTAGTTATACATTAATCATTAATTGGTTAATTAGTTAGTTGAGTTAGTTATTAGTTACAATCACATGTGGAATACCACATGGTAGATAAAATGAAGACTCAATAGTTGTATATATACATGTCCATGTACTGTACAGATTGACATTCAATACACACAAATTCTCCTTCCATAACTGTCTCTCTCAACTGTCTCTCATCTTTATCTTCCTTCTTCGATCTGCTGCTGCTAATCTGTTTATCATGGTATCAGAGCATTGAATTAAAGCACTGATTCACAACTCGATTTTCGTCTTCAATGGCTGACTCTGCAGCCAATGCTACCAGTAATGTTGATTCCGCAGCTGAGACTCTGATTCAAATTGAAAGGAGGCAGAATCATCCATTATATTTGCACAATGCCGACTCTCCAGGTAGTGTCCTCACCACTATACAGCTAACAGGTACTGAAAATTACTCACTATGGAGTAGGTCTATGCTTATCCATCTTCGAGCTAAGAACAAGTTAGGGTTTGTTCTTGGAACATGCAAGAGGAGTGATTATAGAGGAGAAATGGAGGAACAATGGGAAAAATGTAACGCTTATGTGCTTGCATGGATTATGAATATTGTGTCAAAGGAATTTCTCAGCAGCATTGTTTATGCTACTGATGCGGCTATGGTATGGGATGATCTCAATGAGAGATTTGATAAGATAGATGGATCTAGAGGATATCAGCTGCGCAGGGAAATTTGCACAATTAATCAAGGCAACATGTCAGTTTCTACATACTTTTCTAAACTGAAGATGTTGTGGGATGAATTTGATGCACTTGTTCCCCCTCCTTCATGTAGCTGTGATAGATCTAGGACCTATGTTGATCATTTAGCATGTTTGAAGTTATTTGCTTTCCTGATGGGACTCAATGAGGTGTATGCTCATGCTAGGAGTCAAATCCTAATGATGAGCCCTCTGCCTAGTATTGGAAAGGCTTATGCACTAATTATGGCTGATGAGAGCCAAAGATCCACTGCTAGTTCTCATCCAGCAAATTGCATATCAGAACAAATTGCTCTATATGCAGGGAAAGGGAACTCAAACAACAGCACACCAGAACAGGCTGCAATGTATGCAGGAAGAGGGAATGTCCCTAAGAAATTTCAGTCCAGACTAAAGAATTGGGATCAAATCTGTGATTATTGCAAGATTCAAGGTCACATAAGGGAGGATTGTTACAGGCTAAATGGATATCCTCCTGACTGGAAGTTTAAGAAGAAGACAGGATCAGGACAAGTGATGCACAATAACAGGTATCAAGATGCAGCTCATCATGTGGCAGCTGTCACAAAGGATGAAATGGAGTCAAGAGATGAATTTCCTATGATGAAAGGGAAAAACACTGAGATGCAGCCATTTTTTACTCCACAGCAGTACAGTAGGATTCTACATTTGTTGGAAAGAAGAAGCAGGGTCTACATCCAACAAAAACATTGAAAATATGGCAAATATGGCAGGTATGATCACATCAAATGATTTCTCTGCAAATAGTACTAATACACAGGTTGAGAAAAGGAAGGAATGTTGGATAGTTGATTTAGGGGCTACCTGTCATATGACTTACAATCCAGATAGACTTTGTCATGCATTTAACTGTGTCAATAAGGTAGTATATTTGCCTAATGGTGAGGCTGCACATGCTTCACATATTGGTAGTTGCAGCATTGTTGGTGGAAGTGTGCTGGATAATGTGTTAGTGGTGCCTTCATTCAAGCATAGTTTGTTGTCAGTTTCTAAGTTAACAAAGCAGTTGAATTGCTCAGTTAACTTTTTTCCTAAGTTTTTTGTCCTTCAGGACCTCTTCAATGGAAGGGTGAAGGGGATTGGTAAGGAGATAGATGGGCTGTAGTACCTTCCTGTTGCAATGCTGCAAGAAGAACACAGCATAAGGAAACAGACAATGTTGATGACAAAGCAGTCAAGCTATGCAGACAAGTTGCTATGGCACAATAGGCTAGGCCATACCTCTATAAAGGTGTTACAACATCTTCTCACAGACAAAGAGTTCACAAGAACTGATACATGTAATAAATTTTCTATATGTCCACTTGCCAAACAAACCAGATTGCCTTTTCATTTGAGTATGTCTAGAGTTCCAGCTATTTTTGATTTGATACACTTGGATGTATGGGGACCTTACAGGGTTGCTACTCATAATGGTTTTAGATTCTTTCTCACTGTAGTTGATGATCATTCTAGAATATGTTGGCTGTACTTGTTGAAATTGAAAAGTGATGTTTTCTCAATATTGAAATCTTTCTTGGCATTGGTTAAAACTCAATTTGATAAGCATGTTAAGAAGATAAGGACTGATAATAGTACTGAATTCTTCAATAATGACTGCTGCAACTTGTTGAAATCTCTTGGTATTATTCATGAAAGTAGCTGTCCATATACTCCACAACAAAATGGAGTAGTTGAGAGAAAGCACAGGCATATACTTGAGGTAGCTAGAGCCATCAGATTTCAAGGGAACATTCCTATCAGATTTTGGGGAGAGTGTGTGTTAGCTGCTGCTTACTTGATCAATAGAATCCCTACTCCAGCTTTGAAAGGGAAGTCTCCTTTTGAACAATTCCATGGACACAAGGCCAACATTGATCACTTGAGAACCATAGGATGTCTATGTTATGCTACTAGGATGGTTAAACAAGATATGTTCTCCTCCAGAGCAGATGTATGTGCACTGATGGGATATTCACCAACTCAGAAAGGTTATTTACTTTACAATCTGTCTCAGAAAAAGTTTGCTATCAGCAGGGATGTGATATTCCAAGAAGATGTATTCCCTTTCAAACAGACACTTGCTAGTCAGAAACCATTGTTCCCTGCTGAACCAATTACAACACTGGATGATTCCCTCATTTGTGATGAAGACAAGGAGTTACTTGTGACTATTCCTACAGACAACACAAATTCAGACAGTGATCCAATAGTTATACCAGACTTAGAGGCCATTTCTGATACAATACATACTGAACCAGATGCAGAACTTATTTCTCAGCCTGCTAATGCTACCACTGTAGCTGAATTGATGACTAGAGGGAATACAGAAGTTAGAGTGAGAAGATCTACCAGAAATCCTCATCCCCCAATCTGGATGAAGGATTATATCAAAATCAGGTCTCAGCAGCACTCTCAGAGCAACTATGTGTCCTATGATGACATTTCAACCAAGTACAAGGCATACTTATTTGTGTTTTCCATAGAGATGGAGCCAAGGACTTTTGAGGAAGCTATCAAAGACAACAGATGGATACATGCCATGAAGCAGGAAGTGCAGGCCCTTGAGGAGAATGGAACCTGAGACTTAGTTGAGCTACCACAGGGCAAACATGCAATTGGGAGGAAATGGGTGTTCAAAATCAAGTACAAGGCTGATGGACAAGTTGATAGATTCAAGGCAAGATTGGTGGCTAAAGGATACAATCAAACAGAGGAAATTGACTATCAAGAAACATTCTCACCAGTGGTAAAAATGACAACTGTCAGGACCATTATAGCATTGGTTGCTGCTCACAATTGGAACATCTTCCAAATGGTTGTTTACTGTAAAGACCTGGCCCAACACTGTGAAGTATTGTCCGCTTTGGGCCGTTACGTGTCGCCGTCCCCCTCACAGTTTTGTCCCTTTGGGTTTACCCCAAAAGGCGCCTCATCTTAGCCTATTGATCAATTAGGCCCCAAACTTTTCTATTTTGATCCAATTGAGGACTTCCGACCCAAACTTAATTATGTACACCCAATTCACTTGAT
>JAPFFP010076382.1:869-23208 GCA_026153255.1 Solanum medicagineum | reverse complement strand
TTCGTTCTTACTTACGGGTTTTGTGACGAGGGTCCCCTGGAAACAGCCTCTCTACTTTTGTGGTAGTGGTAAGGTCTTCGTACATTTTACCCTCCCCAGACCCCACTTGTGGGATTACACTGGGTATGTTGTTGTTGTTGTTTGGTGTTTGGCTTTTAAGCCCAATTGTGTATTGAAATGATTTGAAAAATGACTATTGCCTTTTGAGAGTATGTACATGCATATTTATAAGTATTCTTGTGGGATGACAACTTAGCTTGTTGTGTTGAGGGTCTTAGGGTAGTTTGTGCTACATGCATGGCATGTTTCTAATGAGTGTAGAAGCCGTAAGGTTGTAATATGATGGGTAAGGATAGTCGATCTATTTAGTCAACTACGATGGGTTAGTCACTTCTCTAAGATTGATCTTTGGTTCGAGTTTTGTCCCCAAGTGAGGATGAAGGTAGGTGATATCCCTAGGTGTCTTTTCAGATTAGGAGTGAGCATTATTAGTATTAATAGAGTTTCTTGGTTGACTTGTGCACCGGTAATGATTGTGAGTTTCTTGAATAGGGTCTTACAACCCTACCTTGCCATGTTTGTAGTGATTTCTAGTAACTAAGTATTGATTTGTTTAGAGCTTGTGAATCATTTGGGGGTAGTGTTGCAAGTGTTAGAGGATGAGAGGTTGTTTGCTAAATGTGGTAAGTGTGCATTGTGGGTAGCAAGAAGGTGGTTAGAAGTCTTTAAGAATTATGATGTGAGTGTGCATTAGTTTTTTTTCCAGTAAGGCTAGTGTTGCGGTTGGTACTCTAGGCAGCCTAGCATGTGTTTTTGATGGTGGAAAGGAGGAGACTAGTAGAGTCTATCGGTCAGCTAGATAGGGAGTTAGGTTGAAGGAAGTTGAGAATGGTAATATAGGGTTCTTGATGGTTCCAGATCTTCTTAGGATAGGAGGACTAGATTAGGCAAGGCTTTGAGTCCATCTTATTAGACTTAGAAGTCTTAGGTGAGAAGATGATAGAGTAGAGGTTGTCTCCTGAGGGGGAGAAGGTGGTTATGGTACCAAGTGGGTTAGGTGTATTTAAGATTGACAATTGAGTTGAGGATTGTGAATCCTTATAAAGTTTCGAGGGAGGTTGGTAAAGTTGCTTAAGTTTGGGGATTGCCTTTGGGTGTAGATATGGTTAATCCAGTTTGTCATGCTTCTAAGTGGATGTGATGTGTTGGTGACTATAGTGTTATAGAACACTTTGAGGTTGTGGGTGTTAAGGAGGGAAATTTTACTTAAGAGAAGGTCCTGGTGGAGGTGTTGGATGGATGAGTGGAGAAGTGGATTGATAATGATGTAGTGTTCTACAAGGCCCTTTGGGAAGAGTCGTCTATTCATATGTGTCTCTCGGGGAGCCGGAGCGGGCATTGATGAGCAATATCCATATCGCTTTCATTCTATTCAAGCTTATGATAACACGTCAAGTCCTTTTATGATTTCAAGTATTGCATTTCAGCTCTTATGTCACTCATATGCATTCATGTTTAAGTTGGTAAGTTTATGATGATTTTGCACTTATGTTGAGATTTTGAAAACGGTGTTTTAAATGTAATATTGCATTAATATTGGGGTTGATTTGTTCATTATTACTCTTTTCTTATATGTCTCTTCTACATTCGGGGACGAATGTTCCCAAGGGGGAGATATTGAAACGACCCAAAAAAAAGTGCTCGAAAACGTGCCTCGGAAGTGCCCTGAATCTTGTTTTCCATATATCTAAAAATCTGTTTGTTATTTTGAAAACTCAACTTCATATTCTTTTTTAGGAGATCAAATTGAGTGGGAAATGGGTCTAACATGAATTTTAGAGCAACCGTAAAAAAGTTCAAAAATTGCAAAATACTCTATTTAAGAGGGTCCACTTTGAAGGGGCATATCTCTTAGCACGAAAAGAAATGGGTGGCCTATGAACTACCAACTGAAATCCCTTTGAATTAGTCCAATGCACTTCGTTTCACCTGATTCCGAGTTTGGATGAAGGATTTATGCCCATTTTCATAAAACTCGCCCATGCAGAAAATGCAATTTCCAGTGAGCACTCCGTTTTGGTCCTATTTTCTCTTGAAAATGCATATAATTATCCTTATTTCACCCTCATATCATCCTAAACATTTCCCAAAACTCACTTAAACATTTAGACTCATATTTCACCCTAAATTCAAGTCCCAAACTCAAGACCGATCTTAAGGATTTCTTTAAGGATTTCACTCAAGCTTCAAGTCTCCATTAAAGTCTTCTTCAAGAACCTCTCCAAAAAGCTAAGGTATGTGGTGTTGAACCATTGGGTCCTTCCACCCATGGTGCCTAAACCCTCTTTTTTATTAATATTGCATGATTTGAAGTTGATTTTGCATGTGAATCTTGTATATTGAGAAATTTACTGCACAGTGATTTTAGTTCATGAAAGTATGGTTGTTTTAGCATGTTTTGAGCTTCAAATCTTGGATCTATTGTTGGAATTGATGAGGGGTTTTGGTGTGAATGTCTTGGGGGTGTTGCAAGGTGTTGATTGAAGGTTCTACCATTGATTTTCCTGCATGATTTCATCTCTAAATTGCATGCTCGTTTACCCCCATTACACACCCCGAAGGTGTTTGATAAAATGTCTGGTTATGTTTTCTTGAGAAATTGAAGGCCCAAAGCATGAGATATGATATTAATGATGTTATGATGATGAAATGAGCTTATGTACATGATTATTGCAACATGAGGTATTGCGTTAGAGCTTATGATAAATCCTATATAAAGTGTTGCACTAGACCATGCCCAATCCGGGGGGATAAGAGCCCGGGTAACCATGCGAGGGGTTTATACTTCACCATCTAGGATGATTGGGGTGTGAGCATCATCAACCAAGTTGGGGGTTTATACTCATCAACCATATGAGGGGTTTATACTTCACCACCTAGGATGATTGGGGTGTGACCAACATCAACCATATGAGGGGTTTATACCTCACCACCTAAGATGATTGGGGTTTGACCATCATCAACCAACCAAGGTTGGAAAGATAGCTTGGTCTCTTATTCACATATGATATCATATATGAGCATGATTTACTTAAGCATGTTTTACTTATGCATTGATTATTCATGTCATATTGCTATATTATGCCTATTGCCTATCGTTATGCATTTTGGATAATGATGCCTATCTATTGTTGCATTGTATCCCACATACTTAGTACATTCAAACTTACTAATGCATACTCTTGCCTACATGATATCACCATATAGGGACCGGAGCTCCTATTAATTCTTCTTGTGACTAGATGGATTGTTCAAGTTGGCCTTTGGTGAGTCCTCCATTCCGAGGACAAGGACTATTCTCTCACGCTATGTATTAAGATTCTCTTTACTTTATCATTTATTTATGACTATGAGGAAAAGCCCGGTTGTATGTCCTGTCCCCTTCCATTATCTATGTATTAGAGGTGTTGTTGGACAAAGCTATGTATTTATGCCATGAGTTGATTCTATTATCTCTTGACTCTATGTTATGACAAGTTTTCCCTTAGTTCTTTTTTCCCTTATTTCCATTCTTCAAATGTCATTTAATTATTCCGAGCCCAAGGATGTGTAATGATATGCTAAGAGGCTTGTTTGAGGTTCCTTCGGGTTCCCCATTCGCCGGTCACGTCTAGGCCCTAGGCTTGGGTCATGACAGAAACCCACATACCTTAGCTTTGGAGAGTTCCTCGATGAAGATTGAGATAAGAACTTGAAGCTTGAGTGAAATCCTTAAGATACGGAATTAGAGTATTGGGGAATGTTTTGTATGATATGAAGGTGAAATAAGGCTAAGTATAGGTATTTTCACGCATAGGAAGACTTTGTCCCAAGAGCCAAAATCCTTGGACCAAAGCAACAAAACTGGATAACACTGGTCCGCGACGAAGGCACGTCACGGTACCAACATGGACCCACAATGGAATTTCAAATTTTTGGAATTCTAAATTTTGATACGGCTGCTCTAAAATCGGGGTTAGACTCATTCCCCACTCAATTTTTCCCCCTGAAAAAGAAGATGAAGTTGGATTTTCAATATCATGCACGGTATTTGAGATATATAGAAATTACAATTATGGGCACTTTCGAGGCACATTTTCTGGCAATTTTTGGGGTCGTTTCAGTAGGCAGCCTAGAGTATTTATTATTCTAGGTCTAGTCACGTGAATAAAACAAAGGTGGATACACGTCATTATATGATCATCATATTAATATATTGGGTGAGCGATGAGTCAGAAGCTCGAAGCATAAGTCAGGTTCTCTTAAGAGTGTATGCAAAGCTGAGGAGCATAGCTGACTTCAAAAAAAGAACTTGAATAAATCTATAAGGCCTATGGCTAGAACTTTTGGGTAGATTGAAGTTCGTGAAGTTATCTTTCCAATAGAAAAGGAATCTCATGATGCTCCAACTCCGAGTTATAAACTTTTCATGGTAGGCACGTGAAATTAAGAATATCAAGATTGACAGATTCTAAGCTAAGTTTGTAGGCCAAACTGTACCAATTCGTAAATCCTAAGGATGTGGTTTTCATAGAGTTTGAATTTCTAGAAGTTATCTTGCCAAAAAAAAGAATCTCATGATTTTGATGCTCCAACTCCGAGTTATGAATTTTCTTTGGTAGACGCGCAAAGCTGAAATATCAAGCATGCCAGATTCTAAGATGATTTTAAAGGAAAATCTGTACAAATCTGTAAATCACAAGGCTGTGATTTTTGAAGAGATTGAAGTTTGAGAAGTTATCTTTCCAACAAACAAAAAAGAACTTCATGATTTGGATGATCCGATTTCGAGTTATGAATTTTCTTTTGCAAGAGCGCGAAGGTAAAAAATCAAGCATGCCAGATTCTAAGCTGACTTCGAAGGTAAATTTGTACTAATTCGTAAATCACAAGGTTGTGATTCTTGAAGAGATTGAAGTTTAAGAAGTTATCTTTCCAACAAAAAAAGAATTTCATGATTTGGACTCTCCAATTTTGAGTTATGAATTTTCTTCTGCAAGTGCATGAAGCTGAAAAATTAAGCATGTCAGATTCAAAGCTAACTTCAAAGGCAAATATGTACTAATCTGTAAATCAGACTACAATTTTTTAAGAGATTGAAGTTTGAAAAGTTATCTTTCCAACAAAAAAAGAATTTCATGATTTGGATGCTCCAATTTCGAGTTATAAATTTTCTCTTATAGAGCTGTCAAATGGGCTAGCCCCGTTGGGCCGGCCTGGCCTAACCCGTGATTTAGCAGGGCTGGGCTACGATTTTTGGAGCCCATTTAAAAAATGGGCTTTTTAGCCCAGCTTGAATAAGTTTGCTGATTTATGGGGCTTTTGCAATATGGGTTGGGCTGGCCTGTGGGCTGAATTAAAAAATAGTTAAAAATAAAAATAAAATAGAATATTAAAAATAATAAGAGTCCAAACTCAAAGTTCATTTAAAATTTTTAAATATTAAAATTTAGATACAAATTATATTTTTTTGTAATATGTACACCCTCTATCCATCCTTATTTATCCTTTATTGATTTAGTACAGGGATTAAGAAACAGTAATATGAGCAATTTTACTAAATCACCTTTTGAATATAACAATTATAATGTCTTGGAAAATGTAACAAGAAAATAACTACTATAATTAATGATAAGGGTAAACTAAAAATTAAGTTTGAAATTATTTTTTGATTTCATGAAGTGGACGAGTATTGTTGGACATCTCAAAATAGTATAGTGGACAAGTAAAGATGGATGGAGGGAGTAATAGTAACACTAATACTATGTAATATTGTCTTATTTCCATTTATTTTAATATGTTTAAATTATAATTGAATTTAAAAATTTATTTAAAATATATAAGAAAAAATTGTGGGGGCTGGCAAGGTCCGCGACCCAGGTACAAATGGGTTGGGCTAGCTATTTTCTAGCCCATAAAAAAAGGGGGCCAGCCCGACCTGGCCTGTCAAAATTCAAAACCTGTAAGGGCTAGCCCTGATGGGGTGGGCCAGCTCGTATTGACAACTCTTCTTATAGGCATGCAAAGCTGAAAAGTTTAGTATGACCATTTTAAATTCGAAACATAATCAAATAGTCAAAAAATGATAGAATTCAAGATGAGACAATTCATACTAAAAGATAAGTCACCAGTTTATTACTTAAAAAAAAACAAATCATTACATCATAGTAAGTATATAAATAAATGAATCCTAAGAAAGAATCTAAACTATGGAAATGGCTTAAAGTTTAGAATGTTTTGATGACTTGTCTCAACCGCCTCTTCTAGCTTGGATAATCTTTCTGCTTGATCATCAGACAACGTGTGGTTCGCCTCAATGATATGAATCTCTCCCATAGTCATGGTGATGATCTCTTGAGTTTTGAACAACTTCTCTTGATGTATACTAAGGAGCGCGATGATCTTCTTTCTCTTGGAGGTCAAGTTAGCTAGATCCTTCTCCACGTTTCCGAGAGTTGTTGGAGCTTCCCTATGGATCCATCCAACTTATTATGTTTCAACTTTGCATCGTCAAGACAGTTATGTGCATCATGAAGGGTCTCCTCATTGGTTCTTTAGTCATGTTTAATGGTCTCAAAGCATCATACTCTACGTATGACTTGAAGAAATTCTCAATAAGATCCTTCAAAGTAGAAATATCAATAATGTTGACCTTTTTTATTTCATTAAGAGTCGAAGCAATACTCGATTCTAACTCAGCAAAATCATCTAAGGAACCCAAAGAAAACTGTGTAATCCATCCACAAAACTCACTCATCTCAAGAAGAAAAAGTTGATTTGACATGAAAAATTGTTTCTTGTGGATCAAAAGGTGGAGCGCTAGCTGCAATAGCAATAAAGAAGGTTAGAACAACTTTGGACGTATGATTTGATCGACAACAACTTTGGTCATATTGGTGCCATTGGCTTGGACAAGTTTCTTTTCATTTAAAGAAGTGGAAGGTAAGACTATTTTTTATGGACATATTTCATCTTTAAGGGAAGTTGAGAATCTTTTGCAGCCGCGTTAATATCATCAAATACCATAGCAATATCTGCAATCACATCATCACCAAGATCATCACCGCATAAATCTTGAAGAAAGAGACCAATCAAGTTTTTTGGTTATAAGAAGATTTAGTATATGTAAATAAAAAAGGAAAGAAAAGGAGGACTCTACCCATTTCCCTAAATCAGACAACGATACAAAGTTTGGATTTTCATCCACAAAGGTGTTATCGTCAATGACAATTGTGTCTAGATCACAACAAGTGTCACCTAGCTCCCATGAGTTCCTTTTTGGATGATTCCAGTGACGATCCTTGCTCTTTGTTGAACTAGAAGAAGCATTGGCTTGATCAACACCACCTGACGAAGTAAGCATATGGGAATTGTTGTCAACTTTTGAAGCAACGGTGGTCAACTTTGAGGCTAATGTGACGTGCCTCAATTTTGGTTTCAGAGGTACATCTATCACATTGGAGTTTTGGACTTGGATGAGGTCTTGATGACTTGAGGAATATTTTTTGACTTCACCCCAGACTTAGAAGAAGAATGTGGCTTTTCTTTCGATTGATCAAAAGCGCCTTTAGATGAAATACGTATATGGTCTTGCTTTGAATTTTTTAAAATGATACACTGACTTTCTTTTGAAGGATTTGTCCTATGACATGGACACCAATCCACATACTCGCGAGTCATTAATGGCGCGACTTCTAATGGCCGCAACGGGATGATGACTTTTGAGGAAGTGCCATGTCGAAAAGAGGAATTCCAAAGTTGCAGTAATGTTGGCAACATACCATCATATGGTCGTTCTATAAGATCTCCAGGGATATCTTGACAAAAACTGAATTACCGACTAAATCTCGTAGGACTATAGGACTCCACTAAAAAATCTGAATCATGCCTAAGGGTGACATAGCTTGAGCAAAGAAATTCATTCCATGAATTTGAGAGTTTAACATTATCAATAAGATGCAAATCTTTTCCTCGTAATAGTGCCAAGTTATGGTGGTGACGGGCATCATCCTATTGAAATAACTTAACACTGAAACATTTAGCCATTTTCTCGCCAGAAATCTTACATAAGGGTATGTTTCGATGTGAGTGACCGAAATGATGGGTGGTCCCAAAATACTCTCCTAGCTATCCATATCTATAGTGTATAGGAAATATTATATTTTTCATACTCAAATTAGAAGAAGTAGAAATATCTCTTAAGCCGCGATATGTACTTGCAAGAACTAGGATTGCCAAAGAGAATTTTTGCCCATGAGCCATAAAACTTGCAACTTTGAAAATGCTAGCAAGTATGTAGCCAAATTACTTGTTCAGAAGCACAAAATTTGCAGAGCAAACAAGTGAGAAAGACTTCCAAGTTAGTCTCGTCTCTAAGCGACTCTTCCACACCTAGCTCAACAAAAGGCGCATTCTCATCATTGGTTCGTGGAAGGAAGTTCAACTCGATGTGTCCAAACGGGTGGTGGTTCAATCTTTGCTTTGTGTCTCGTGACTTTGACACCTTCTGCGGAGGATCCACATATCTATTTGGGAAACTAAACCAAAACTTCACCTAATCGTAAATGGACACCTCATGGAGATCACCTTTTGCTAAGTTGTAGAAGGCTGAAAATAAATGTAGACAACTTTTGGGAAATAACAAACTTCCATGAGCATCTGACCGAGTCAATTCCTTTGCTGAAGGAATGACTTCGACATAAAAGAATCCCTAGATAGAAAGACCTTCAATTTCTCATAAGTCCCAAAGTGATATGGATCAAAATATCATCAATGAAAACCAACACAAACAAATCAAGGTAGAGTTTAAAGACCCTATTCATAAGATCCATGAAGATAGCTGGTGCATTGGTCAACCAAAAAGACATAACCACAAACTTATAGTGCCCACACCTAGTCTGGAAGGTTTTCATAGGAATGTTACACTCTCTCACTTTCACTTGATGATACCCGGACCAAAGATCAATCTTAGAGAAGTGACTAGCCCCTTGAAGTTGGTCAAATATATCATCAATCCTTGGTAAAGGGTACTTATTCTTAATGGTGACTCTATTAAGTTGCCGGTAATCAATGCACATTCTAAGGGACCCATCCTCCTTCTTCACAAATAGCATCAGTCCACCCAAGGTGATTGGCTAGGCCTAATAAAACCTTTTCCAACAAATCCCTCAATTGCTCTTCAACTTCTTTAACTCCACCGGGGCCATACGGTAAGGGGGAATAGAAATGGGTTGAGTATCGAAAAGGAGGTCTATACCAAAGTCTAGTTCCTTTTTGGGAGGAACACCGGGAAGATCATTAAGGAAGATATCAAGAAACTCATTAACCACAAGAACCGACTCTACAGGAAGGACTCAACATCCCTAACCCTCACTAGATGATGGAGACACCCCTTAGAAATTAACTTATGGGCTTTAATGCAAGAAATGAATCTACCCTTGACCACCACACCATGACTCTCTCACTCAAGAAAGGGTTCATTTGGGAATTGGAATTTGACCCTACGGGTTCTACAATCAATAGAAGCATAGTATGCATGCAACCAATCCATCCTAAGAATGACATCAAAATCCACCATATCCAACTCAACAAAATGACAAGGCAATATTTTATGCAAAATGTAAATGGGACAATTTTTATAGACTCATCTACCAACAATAGATACACCAATGGGAGTAGACACTTGATATTGCTCACACAACAATTTGGGTTCAACATGAAACTTGTTGGCTACAAAAGGAGTAACAAAATAAAGAGTGGCACCTAAGTCTATCAATGCATACACTTCAAAATCAAAGACTTTTAACATACCGGTGACAACATCAAGCACCTCGTCTACCCCTTGTCTCCCTTGGAGAGCATAGAACGGATTGTGCCTTAAGGCACCACCTTATTCGCCACCTCTCCCCCTAAGAACCGCATTAGCACCTTGTGGATGAACGTCCTTACCTTTGTTCTGATTACGAAGGCAATCCATCGCCTTATGCCCCCCTTGCCCACAACTATAACAAGCATTAGTATCCCTCAATCATGGGCAACTATGACCCTTACCACATTTTGGACACACAGCATTAGGCACCATCCCACCATCACCTTGGACCCTTCGGTTATCACTGGTAAACCTCCTATTAGGAGCATAAGAAGACCCTCATCCTTGATGAGACCAGCCACCTTTGAGACCTTGGAATTTACCATCAAAACGGGCCCTTTCGGCCTCACAACTCCTCTTTTTTCTAAGCTTTTCCCCTTCCAATTGTTTGGCATATGTCATTAGGCAGGACAAATTCATGTCACCTATCAACATAGAAGCACGACACTCCTTATTAACCAAATCGGATACCCCCATTACAAATTTTTTCATACTAGAGCTTAGGTCGGCAACCAATTGTGGAGCATATTTGGAGAGTTGGTTGAACTTGAGGGCATACTCCCTCACACTCATAGATTCTTGCTTCAAATTCATGAACTCCATTATTTTGGCCTTCCTAATCTCAAGTAGGAAAAACTGGTTAAGGAAAGCCACCTTAAACTCCTCCCAAAGAATCACATTGTTGTTCCTCTTCTCCTTTTTCCATTGGGTAAACCAAATTTGAGCCACTCCCTTGAGTTGGTAAGTCACCAACTTTGCCTTCTCCTCCAATCTCACACCCATAATAGACAACACTTTGTACACCTCATCAATAAATTTTTGTGGGTCCTCAACCACTTTAGACCCATTGAACTCCGGGGGATTCATTCTCATGAAATCCCTTACCCTAGATGCCGGAGTAGGAGCATGAGTGGCTTGGGCCCTTTGGTTGATTTGATTGGTCATGGCTTAAGCTAGCATAGCAATAGCATCCCGGAAATGAGCCAATTGTTTTTGGGAGTGTGGGCTCGTCTTCCTCTTGGGATAAGCATGATCTAGCACAACAAAGAACATTCTGTAGGGGAAAACCTCACCTTAGCTCCTATAGCTCGACATTCATTAAGAAGAAGGGAAACATTTCCTAAAACATCTCATAGCCTCTAACTCATAATCGTGTTGCATATCACAACAATGAATAAGACTCTAATCGATGCGGTGTGTTGGATGCCGAGGACCATTAACAACCTAGTGCTCTGATACTATCTTTTTCACAACCCGGACCAAGGTCCTAGACATGGCACGACGAATGGGGAACCCTAAGGGACCCTAAACAAGCCTGTTAGCATATAAATAGACATCCTTGGTTGCGGAAGCAATTAAACATCAACAAGAGAACATAAAATAAGAATAATAAGGGCTAAGGGAATCATTCATAGCTTAAAACATACAAGACAAGAGAGTCAAAGCTTAAAGCATCATTACATAACTTGTCCAACAACACCTCTGAACTTAAAATTGAGCGGGGCCAAGAAATCTTTTCAAGCTCACCCTCATAGTCAAAGGCATACAATAAAAGAAAGTTCCATGCCCCAAAAAGAGGGGAGGCATGACGAGCACTCGATACCATCATTGGACAAGTAAGCCACTGACCATGCTAGTTAACTAACTAAGGGCCAAAAGAAAATTGGGCAGCATAATACCTAAAAAACTAAGTCTAGACCATTTAGGTCATGAACTGGTCAACAGAAAATCAGGTACATCAAGATAGGTAAACCAAAACAGTAAGGTACTAGCTAGTCGACAAGGCTGCACCAACAGAGGTACAGGCACACACACTATATATACATGCCAATTTATATGACTGGAGACTGAAAGACACAAAAGAACCAACTCAAAATAACATGTCCATAGTAGCCTCTAAGAGAACAACTAATACTGTCGGGATAGGGTCCCGACTATACCCAACTGTACAACGAAAAGTAAGCGTCCTGTGAAGGCTCCAGGAAGAGGTGGAGCTTACCAACTCACAGCTGAACTGGGTTCCTAGTGGAGGAGTAAATCAGAATCCCTACCTGAACCTGCACGCACGAAATAAAATGCAGTGTCCCCAGGCAAAGGGAGGTCAGTACAAATAAACATGTACTAGTATGTAAGGCGGGAAGCAAAATCATAGATAACTATAGTAAAAAGGGATTTTTAGAAATATAACCTGTAAGCAAAATTTAGATTACCTTCATGTTCAATACCTAGCCTCCTAGTGATCAAATATGCATGGTATGCTCTAGTAAGCACATGTCGTGAATACATATACATACATACATACATATATATATATATATATATATACATACATACATACATACATACATATATATATATATATATATATATTGATGCAAATGTATGACATACCCAACCAAATGCTAGCAGTGGTGGTCCTTTTTGATAGCGAACTGACATCATATCTGCCAACCTGTGGCCATCTGTACCATATACATATATGTATAATCGTTTGGGAAAATAGGCCTCATACCTCCGATTATAGCTCGAAGTCCATACATAACATGCCATGTATCATATGAATATTGAATGCACATAGTAGTCCATAGCATATAGTTAGCCAATCTTGGATCATTGGTGCACTTATTCTCATAGCATCATAATCATTATCGTAGCATATATACATGACTCATGGCATCTTACATGTCTTTTGAATAAGTTTAACAACTCAACTCAACATTTAGATTGAGGTCTTAACTCTGAAAATGTTCATAAAGGTGCTTCACATAGTACTCATACTTGGTCCAATATTAATTAGTAAAAGAAAGTATTTAGTAAGAAACAAGTGTCTTAGTGGTTTAAGTAGGACCACTATACTTGTTAAGTGCTTCAATTAGGTTTTTAGTTTGGAAAAAGGATTGATTATGACTCTTACATTCCCTTCGTAATCTACACTTATTTTAATGGAACTACACCAAGAAGAGAAACACCCTGAACAAATGGATAGGTAGCTAGGAAACCCAACAAAATTATATAAATATTGAATGTCCAGTTTAAACAAACGAATGGAATGTTAACATAATACCATCATGAAAATAACTCAGATGTAATCCCAATGCCTTTCACAGAAGGTCTTCCTAGCAATGGAATAGCAAGATATCACATTTGACGTTTTGGGAAACTTCCCAGATATCATTCTAAAAGGAGGGACGGAGCTTAGCCTTAACATATCTCTCCAACAATCGCCCAATTGCCCAAAGTTCCTTGAGAAAAATTGTTCCTTACATCCTAAGCTTCACGTGTACGTAGCTTATAACCGCCTATAAACAGTCCATAATTGAGCATTAATCGGCAGATTTTTCATATAGCATTTATATGAGGAAACATACATAAAACTTCATAAAAAGACCGTAAAGGATGCCCCAAATTATAATCTAAACAGATCAGCTGCAAACCAACAATAACCAGCAAGAACGCTACTTTTTTACAACCCACAAACAGCCCCAAATACAGCTAATTGTAGGGGAGAACAATAACAAAGCGCAAGGCACACATTTCTAGGCAAGGGGATGAATTTTAACGGTAAAAATGCGAAGAACTCACCTAAATGTCACGACCAAAGACTAGGCCTAAACGTGACACAGCGAATGGGGAACCCGAAGGAACCCCAATCAAACCTCTCAACTTATCATTAAACATCATTGGTCGTGGAAGCATGTGAAAGACATAAAACAAGCACAAAGGAGCAATGGAGCTAATGGATAGTTCGCCAAAACATCAACATCAATACAAGGAGTCATAGCTCATAGCATAATTGCACAACTTGTCCAACAACACCTCTAAATACATAGATAGAGCAGGGGCCAAGACAAAGTAATCAGGGTCACCCTCATAGTCAAAATAGAACATAAGAAAGTGTCTCAATACATAGATAAGAGCAATCATAGACTAAGGTCCTCGAAATGGAGGACTCACCAACAAGCTTGGAGTAGCACCGACTAACAACATGACATGTATGATCAATGCATAAGTAAAACATGCTTAAGTAACCCATGCTCATATAGGATATCATATGTGTAGAAGAGACCAAGGTAAGTTTTCAAAGTACGAACCCCTTAGCAGGTTATTGATGTTGCCACCCCATCACTTAGGTAGATAAGTACTAACCATCATCTAGGTTGGTGATAGTGCCGCCCCATCACCATGGTAGAGAAGTACAAACCCTTCCCTAGGTTGACGAGTACAAACCCCCATCTAGGTTAGTAACGATGTCGCCCCATCACCAGGTGGAGAAGTATAAACCCTTCACTAGGTTATCCGGGTGCTCAAACCCCCCCGGATTGGGCATGGTCGATTCTACACTTTATATAGGATTCATCATATGCTCTAGTGCAACACTTCATATAGGAATAATCATATACATAAGCTCATTTCATCGTCATAACATCATTCATATCATATCTCATGGTTTGACCTTCATTTCATCAAGAAACCATAATTGGACATTTTATCAAACACCTTGGGGGTGTGAAGTAGGGTAAAAGACCATGCAATTTGGAGATGAAATCATGCAAGAAAATCTGTAGTAAAACCATCTATCAACACCTTGCAACACCCCCAAGACATTCACATCAAAACTCTTCATCAAATCCAACATTAAATCCAAGATTTAGAGCTCAAAACATGCTAAAACAACCATACTGTCATGAACTAAAATCACTATGTAGTAAATTTCTCAATATACAAGACCCACATGTAAAATCAACTTTAAATCAAGAAATACTAGTAAAAAGAGGGTTTAGGCACCGTGTGTGGAAGGACCCAATGGTTCAACACTACATACCTTGACTTTGGAGAACCCTTGAAGAACATTGGAAATGGAGTCTTGAAGCTTAAGTGAGATCCTTGATAAAACCCTTAAGATTGGGCTTGAGTTTGGGACTTGAATTTAGGAGCAAATATTTGGCTAA
Organism: Solanum medicagineum; assembly: GCA_026153255.1. Classification (NCBI taxonomy): domain Eukaryota; kingdom Viridiplantae; phylum Streptophyta; class Magnoliopsida; order Solanales; family Solanaceae; genus Solanum; species Solanum medicagineum. The sequence goes on along the minus strand of JAPFFP010076382.1, from coordinate 8,352 downwards.
GTGTCTTGGTGAGTATTGGGGAATGTTTAGGGTGATATGAGGGTGAAATAAGACTATGTATAAGTAAACACACATTTTAGGCCCAACACTTAGAAAAATCTGGACAGACTAAGAAAAATAGTGACGAAGTTACACCTCTCTGGGGACCCTCACTGGAAATTGCACCAAGAGCAAATTTCATAAGTCGATTCCTTTGCTTTAAAATCAAGGTTAGACCCTTTTCCCCCTAATTTGGACCCCTTGAACAAGATTACAAAGTTGGATTTTCAAAATAACTGACAGATTTTTAGATATATGGAAAACAAAATTTTGGGTACTTCCGAAGCACATTTTTAGGCACTTTTTGGGGTCATTTCAATATCGTCCCCTTGGGAACATTCATCCCTGAATATAGGAGAGACATAAAAGACAAGAATAATCATGAGAAAACTAACCCCCAACATGGATGCAACATTACATTTAAACATCACTTTCAAAATTTCAACATAGGTGTAAAAAATCATAATTTGCCAACTTAAACATTAATGCACATGAATGATATAGGGGCTGACATATAAGACTAGATATCATGTAAGGGACTTAGAATTAGTACCTTAGGCTTGAATGGAGTGGAAAAGATAAGGATATCGCTTTTGCATATCTGCTTCGGCCTCACAAGTAACACCTTCGACTTGTTGGTTCCTCCGAAGGACCTTAACGGATGCCACCTCCTTGTTCCTCAATCTCGTTAGTTGCCTATCTAAGATTTGAACCGGAACATCCTCATAAGTCAAGTTATCCTCAGCAACACCCACCACATCAAGAGGCACAAGGGCATTAAGATCACCAACACACTTTCTTAACGTAGAAACATGGAATACCAGATGCACCAAATTCATTTCACTAGGCAATATCAACTCATAAGATACCTTGACAACCCTCTTTATCACCTCATAAGGAACAACATACCTTGGACTCAACTTCCCCTTTTTACCAAAACGGACCACACCTTTCATTGGAGAAACTTTCAAATAGACCCAATCACCCACTTGAAATTCTAAGTCTCTTCTTCTTATATCGGCATAGGATTTTTGACGACTTAGGGCTATCCTCAACCTCTCCCTAATCATCTTAACCTTCTCAAGATTCTCCATATCCAGATCCGGTCCCGACAAAGCCACCTCTCCAACCTCAAACAAATCCACTGGTGATCTACAATGTCTCCCATAAAGAGCCTCAAATAGAGCTATTCCGATACTAGAGTGAAAGCTATTCTTGTAGGCAAATTCAATCAATGGAAGATGGTCATACCAACTACCTTTAACCTCCAAGACACAAGCCCTAAGCATATCTTCAAGTCTTTGAATTTTCCTTTCGTCTTGGCCATCCGTTTAAGGGTGGAAGGTCGTACTAAGGTGAACTTTGGTACCAATATCTCTTTGAAAAGACCTCCAAAGATGTGAAGTGAATTATGCACCCCGATTTGATATGATGGATAAAGGAACCCCATGTAACCTCAGTAACTCATGGATATACAACTTGCATACTCTTCAGCCTCATATGTTGTCTTGATCCATAGAAAGTGAGCCAATTTTGTCATCATATCAAGCATTACCCATATGGAATCAAAACCTTTTTCTAGTCTTGGATAACCCAACCACGAAATCTATATTAATCACCTCCCACTTCCAAGTAGGAATCTCTATGTCTTGGGTTAGGCCACCCGGCCTTTGATGTTCGGCTTTGACTTGTTGATAACATTGTATCCGGAAACAAACTTAGCAATGTCCCTCTTCAAGCCTCCCCACCAATACATATCCCTCAAGTCTCTATACATTTTGGTGGAACCGAAGTGGATAGAATAAGAGGAATTATGAGCCTCATCAAGAATTTTCTCCCTCAAAACATCCACACATGGCACACACACCCTACCTTGGTATCTAAGGGCCTCATCTCCCCCTTGGAAGAAAACCTCTATTTTTCCCTCTTTCACCAAGGCCTTCAATTCAATGAAGGAGGAGTGTAGACCTTGATCGCTATCACCTCATCAACCAAAGAAGATTTAGAACCATCAATAACAACACCACCATTACCCACATCCTCCAACCTCACCCCCAATCTAGCCAATGAATGCACCTCCCCAACCATCTCCCTATCACCACTATCTACGTGAGCTAGGCTACCCATAAACACCCGACTCAAAGCATCTGCAACAACATTTAGCTTACCTGGATAGTAATGCACACTCATGTCATAGCCCTTAAGAAGTTCTAGCCACCTTCTTTGTCTCAAGTTGAGATTTTTTTCTGTGAAGACATATTGGAGACTCTTATGATCGATGAACACATCAATATGCACCCCATACAAATAATGACGCCAAATCTTTAATGCAAACACCATGGCGGCCAATTGAAGATCATGGCTAGGGTAGTTCTTTTCATGTACTTCGAGTTTCCTAGAAGCATAGGCTATGACCTTACCATTTTGCATTAGTACACAACCCAAACCAAGTCTAGATGCATCAAAATACACAACAAAACCCTCAAGCCCTTCCGATAGTGACAATATAAGAGCGGACACAAGCCTATATTTTAATATTTGGAAGATTTTCTCACATTCATCGGTCCATTCAAACTTAACCCTCTTTTGAGTCAATCATTCCATAGGGGAAGCAATGGAGAAGAACCCATTCATGAACCATCTATAGTAACCCACAAGGCCCAAGAAACTCCTAATATCCGACGAGGTAAATGTTCTAGGCCAATTCCTAATCGCATCGGTCTTCTTAGGATCCACTTTAATGCCATCTCCCGATACCATATGCCCCAAGAATGCAACCTCCTTCAACCAAAACTCACACTTGTCATACTTAGCATACAATATCTCCTCCCTCAATCTTTAACCACCCTCAAATGACACATATGCTCCTCCCTACTATGTGAATAGATCAAAATATCATTAATGAAGACTACAACAAAGGAATAAAGGTAGGTTTGAAGACCCTATTCATTAGGTCCATGAAAATGGCCGGTGCATTAGTCAACCAAAAGGACATCACCACAAATTCATAGCGCCCATATCTAGTCTGGATGGCCGTCTTGGGAATATCACACTCCCTGACCCTCACTTGATGGCACCCAAACCAAAGATCAATCTTAGAGAAAAAACTAGCCCCTTGCAATTGGCCAAACAAGTCATCAATTCTCGGAAAAGGATACCTATTCTTTTTAGTAACCCTATTGAGTTGCCAGTAATCAATGCACATTCTAAGTGACCCACCCTTCTTTTTCATAAACAACACCAGAGCTCCCCAAGGTGATTGACTAGGTCTAATAAATCCCTTTTCCAACAAATCTTTCAATTGTTCCTTTAACTCCTTCAACTTCGCCGGGGCCATACGCTAAGGGGGAATGGAGATAGGTTGAGTGTCGGTAAGGAGATCTATGCCAAAATCTATCTCCCTTTTGGGAGGACACCAGGAAGGTCATTTAGAAAGACATCAAGAAACCCATTTATAACTGGAACCGACTCAATGGAAGGGACTTTGGTCTCCACATCCTTAACTTTCACAAGATGATAGAAACACCCCTTGGAAATCAACCTACGGGCTTTAATGCATGAGATGAACCTACCCCTTACTACCACATCATGACTTTCCCACTCAAGGAAGGGTTCATTTGGGAATTGAAACTTGACCCTACAGGTTCTACAATCAATAGAAGCATAGTAGGCATGCAACAAATTAATCCCAAGAATAACGTCAAAGTCAACCATATCTAATTCAACAAGATCACAAGGTAAAAGTTTATGCAAAATGCAAACTAGACAATTTCTATACACCCTTCTAGCAACAACAGATGCACCAATAGGAGTAGACACCTCATATGACTCATGCAAAAACTATGACTCAACATAGAACTTTTTTAGCATCAAAGGGGGTGACAAAGGAAAGGGTGGGACCCGGATCGTACTTTGAAAGTTGATTAAATTTGAGGGCCGAACCTAGGTTATGGATGAATAAGTTTTTTATGTGGGTCTTTGACTTGGTAAGTGAAGAATGTCGGTCAGCCATGTTTATTGGTGACATTACTTGCCTCAATTGATAACCTATGCTGTGCAAATTGACAAAGAAAAGATGAGAAAAAGGAGGGGCGATGAGGCCAAGAGAGCCCGTCATAGGGAAAATTCCATAGGGGTGACCGATTCCCTCAAGGATAAGGCCACCAAATGAGGATCATACTTTGAAAGTTGATTAAATTTGAGGGCATACTCCCTCACACTCAAAGCACCTTGTTTCATGTTCATAAACTCTACCAATTTTGCCTCCCTAAGTTCAAGAGGAAAAAATCGATTAAGGAAGGCCAATTTGAACTTCTCCCAAAGCACCATATTACCAACCCCCTTATCACCCTTCCATTGCTCATACCAAATTTAGGCTATCGCTTTGAGTTGGTATGCCACCAACTCTGTCTTTTCATTTGGCCGAACACCCATGATATTCAAGATTTTGTAAACCTCATCAATGAACTCTTGTGGGTCTTCATCCACCTTTGACCCATGGAAAACCAGACGATTCATCTCATGAAGTCTCTTACCCTAGCTCCCGGGATAGTAGCATGAGGGACTTGGGCCCCTTGTTGGAATTGGTTGGCCACCACTTGGGCAAGCACAGTAAGGGCATCACGAAGCTCACAATTGGTAGGTTGCTCCTCGGGAATTTGGGCACGTCTTCCTCTAGTGTTTGTCATGACCTAGCATATCAAAGAACAATCGTTAGGGGAAAAACCTCACCATAACTCTATAGCATGACCTAGAACATGAAGAAGGAAAACATTTCCTAAAATGCCTCATACCCTCTTATTCATAGTCATGGCATGCTTCACAACCATGAATAGGACTCTAATCGACGCGGTGTGTTGGACTCCAAGGATCTATCAACCTAATGCTCTAATACAAAGTTTGTCATGACCCAAGCCTAGGGCCTAGACGTGACACGGCGAATAGGGAACCTGAAGGAACCCCATTTAAACCTCTCAACTTATCATCACACATCAACAGTCGTGGAAGCATGTAAAAGACATAAAACAAACACAAAGGAGCAAATGGGCTAACGGATAGTTCGCCAAAACATCAACATCAAGACAAGGAGTCATAGCTCATATCATAACTACACAACTTGTCCAACAACACCTCTAAATACATAGATAACAAGACAAGGTAACCGGGCTCGCCCTCATAGTCAAAATAGAACATAAGTAAGTATCTCAATACATAGGTAATAGTAATCATAGACTAAGGTCCTCCAAATAGAGGACTCACCAACAAGCTTGGAATAGCACTGACTAGCCACATGGAGGGGGAGGATGATCAACTTGTGCACCGGTTCCTACATGGCTATATCATGTAGGCAAGAGTATGCATTAGTACGTTTGAATGTACTAAGAATGTGGGATGCAATGCAACAAGAAATAAGCTTCATAATCAACATGCATAACATTAGACAATAGGCATGATATAGCAACATGACATGTATGATCAATGCATAAGTAAACATGCTTAAGTAGCCAATGCTCATATAGGATATCATATGTGTAGAAGAGACCAAGCTAAATTCCCAAAGTATGAACCCCTTGGTAGGTTAGTGATGTTGCCTCCCTATCACTTAGGTGGATGAGTACTAACCCTCATCTAGGTTAGTATTAATGCCGCCCCATCACCATGGTGGAGAAGTACAAACTCTTCCCTAGGTTGACCAATACAAACCCCTATCTTGATTAGTGATGATGTCGCCCCATCACTAGATGGAGAAGTACAAACCCTTCACTAGGTTATCGGGGTGCAAAAATCCCCCGAATTGGGCATGGTTGATTCTACACTTTTTATAGGATTCATCATATGCTCTAATGAAACACTTCATTTAGGAATAATCATATACATAAACTCATTTCATCATCATAACATCATGCATATCATATATCATGCTTTGGACCTTCATTTCTCCAAGAAACCATAACCTGACATTTTATCAAACACCTTGGGATGTGTAGTGGAGGTAAAAGACCATGTAATTTAAAGATGAAATCATGCAAGAACATTTGTAGTAAAACCATCAATTAACACCTTGCAACACCCCCAAGACATTTACATCAAAAACTCTCGTTAAATCCAACATTAGATCCAAGATTTAGAGCTCAAAATATGCTAAAACAACCATACTTTTATGAACTAAAATCATTATACAGTAAATTTCTCAATATGCAAGACCCACATGTAAAATTAACTTTATTTCATGAAATATTAGTAAAAAGAGGGTTTAGGCACCATGGGTGGAAGGACCCAATGGTTGAACACCACACACCTTGACTTTGGAGAACCCTTGAAGAAGACTGGAGATGGAGTCCTGAAACTTGAGTGAGATCCTTGATGAAATCCTTAAGATTGGTCTTGAGTTTGGGACTTGAATTTGGGAGAAAATATTTGGCTAAGTGTCTTGGTGAGTATTGGAGAATGTTTAGGGTGATATAAGGGTGAAATAAGGCTAAGTATAAGTAAAAACACGTTTGGGCCTAAGAAAAATAGTGCCAAAATTACACCTCTCTGCATCACGGAGAGGTCGCGGACCCTCACTGGAAATTGCACCAAGTGCAAATTTCAGATATATGGAAAATAAGATTTCAGGCACTTCCGAGGCACGTTTTTAGGCACTTTTTGGGATCGTCTCACTAAATCACTTGGAGACCTTGAGATAACTTTATCTTCAGTCTTAATTCTATTTTTGGAAAAAATGGAACTTACTTGAGCTTTTTAAAAAGCTCAAATTAGCCGACATCTAGGTGGGTCAACCCGACCCGACCCATGACCCAGTTTCCTGCTCGGGCAGTCCTAGTAAAACGGTCATTACTTTTTATTCTGAGGTCAGGTTGATGCGAGTTTTTGTGCATTGAAAACTAGACTCATAGATCTTTGATTTAATAGTATATGGACCTTCTAACTCCTTATATTTTTGGATATATGACCTGATACAATTGACCCAAATTTAAGAAGGATTTCTTAACAAAACTTACAGTAACCTTAACCAACCTTGATCTTGCAACTTTCTTGATTCCAAAACTAAATGTATGAATTTTTTTCTATTAAAATAACCTTTAAAAATCCATTATTAGCAAATTATACACTCTTAGTCCCATCCAAAAAGTGAAACTTTATTTAAACCTTCCGAAAAGGGCGAGGTGCCACTCGGGCCATTTCCTTAACCCTAAATGTGTATTCAGGGGATTCCTTTGTCTTGAAACCTTAAGTCCTTGATACTACTACATATTGGAAGCCTTATTATCCTTAGGTGCTACCAAAATCACATATTCCTTATATAACATGCCGCACTATTTATATTATAGAAGATGACAAACACGGGGTCTCATAGTCCCCCCCCCCCCCCCCCCCCCACCCTCCCCCACCCCCCCTCCACACCCCCTCGCGCCTCTCTTCACCCCCCCCCAACCAATCT
>JAPFFP010076371.1:0-23210 GCA_026153255.1 Solanum medicagineum | reverse complement strand
TTATTCCTTAGCTTCTTAACTTGACGATCTAGAATAGCAACAGGCACCTCTTCATAGGTGAGATCTTCTGTAACCTGCACATCCTCAATAGGAGTGATACAGGATGGGTCACCTATGCATTTTGGAAGCATTGAGACATGAAAAACTGGATGAACAATTGAAAGCTCTTGGGGTAGCTCTATTTCATATGCAACCTGCCCGAAACTCATAATAATCAGATATGGCCTACGTAACGTGGGCATAGTTTTCCTTTCTTACCAAATCTCATAACCCCTTTCATTGTAGACACCTTTAAAAATATCCGATCCCCTACTGAGAATTCCGGTCCTCTCCTCCTAGCATCTGTATATGATTTGTGATGACTTTGGTCTGTTTCTAGCCGCCGCTGTATTACCTTCACTTTTTGCATGGCTTGTTGTACTAGATCTAGCCCAAGCAAGGTGGTTTCACCCACTTCAAACCATCTAATTGGTGACCTACATTTCCTCCCATACAAAGCTTCGTAAGGTGCCATCTTGATACTCATGTGGTAGCTATTATTATATGCAAACTCAATAAGTGGCAAATGGTCCACCTAACTACCTTTAAAGTCCAATGCACAAGCTCGCAACATATCTTCAAGTATATGAATGTTTGAGGGTGGAATGTTGTACTCAAATTCACTTGTGTCCCTAAACTCCTTTGGAAGGACTTCCAAAACTTTGTAGTGAATTGAGCCCCCCGATCAGATATAATGGAGACTGCGACTCCATGTAGCCTAAATATCTTTTTAAGGTATAGCTTAGCATACTCTTCAATTGTATAATCACTCCTGACTGACAAGAAGTGTGCTGACTTTGTGAGTCTGTCAACTATTACCCATATGGAGTCAAACTTCTGAAATGAGTGAGGCAACCTGGTAACAAAATCTATATTGATCATATCCCACTTCCATGTTGGAAGTTCTATACACTGCATATAACCTCCTGGCTTTTGGTGTTCTAACTTTCACTTGTTGGCAATTTGGACATTGAGCCACGAATTCTGCAAGGTCCTTTTTCATGCCTCCCCACCAAAACATTCCCTTCAGGTCATGGTACATCTTAGTTGATCTTGGATGGACGGAATATCGAGAATGATGGGCTTCTTCCATTATCCTCTTTCTTAATCCATTAATATCAGGCACACATAATCTATTTTGGCGGTAAAGTACTCTATTTTGTGTAAGGTCAAAGCCCTTTATCGCACCCTGACTTAACTTTTCCTTAAGCTGTCGTAGAACAGGATCCTCAAATTGTTTTTCTTTCACCTCCATTACCAATGAAGACTCCGCATCATTTTGCACAATAACCCCTTCCTTTAGAGTTTCAAGAAGGCGAACTCCCAAACTGGCTAGCTGATGTAGATCCTTAGCCACTCCTTGACTCACCATAGCTTGATCACCAGTATTCATGATTGCCTTACGACTCAGAGCATTGACTACCATATTTGCCTTCCCCGGATGGTATAGTATATCAATGTCATAATCCTTTATTAGCTTTAGTCATCTCCGTTAAGTTTAAGTCTTTCTTCTTAAAGATATGTTGCAGGCTCTTATGATCAGTATATATGTCAACGTGAACCCAATACAAATAGTGGCGCCATATTTTCAGAGCAAACACGTTGCTAACTCAAGATCATGTGTTGGATAGTTTTTCTCATGTGGTTGTAGTGGTCTAGATGCATAAGAAATTACTCTACCATGTTGTGTCAGTACACACCCTAAGCAAACTCTTGAAGCATCACAATACACTGCATACCCCTTGGTGCCTTCTGGGAGTACTAGCACACGTGCAAAAGTTAGCTTATTTTTCAGCTCCTGTAAGCTCCTTTCACATGCATTATTCCATTGGAACTTGGTTGCCTTATGTGTCAACTTTGATGGAGGTGCAGAAATATAAGAAAAACCTTTCAACAAACCTCCTGTAATAACCTTCCAAACCTAGGAAGATCCGAACTTCCGTGGGTGTTGTTGGTCTTGGCCAATCTTTCACAACCTTTATCTTTTGTGAATCAACCTTTATTCCCTCATTAGACACAATATGACCCAAGAATGCCACTGATTTTAGGAAAAATTCACATTTAGAAAATTTGACATACAACTATCGATCACGAAAAACTTTTAACACCTGTCATAAGTGATTTGCATGGTCCTCTTCTAATCTTGAATATACCAAAATGTCTTCAATAAACACTATCACAAACACATCCAAGAATGGCTTAAATATCCTATTCATCAAATCCATAAAAAATTCTGGTGCATTTGTTAGCCCAAATGACATAACAAGAAATTCAAAGTGACCGTAGCGTGTCCCGAAAGCAGCCTTAGGTATATCTTTCTCCTTCACCCTCACTTGGTGATAATCATTTGGCACCCTGTAACTGATCAAATAAATCGTCAATCCTGGGGAGGAGGTATTTATTCTTAGTTGTCACCCTATTCAATTGTCGATAGTCGATACACATTCTCAAGGTGCCATCTTTTTTGCGTACAAATAACACCGGTGCACCCCAAGGGGACACACTAGGTCTTATAAAACCCTTTTCCAATAAGTCTTTTAATTGCTCTTTTAATTCATGCAATTCTGCTGGGGCCATTCTATATGGAGGGATGGAAATGGGTTGAGTGCCTGGAAGTAAGTCAATACCAAAATCCATTTCTCGTTTTGGAGGTAATCCTAGGAGTTCTTCAGGGAACACATCAACAAATTCATTCACCACCGAAACTGATTGAAGAGTTGGCGATTCTGCCTCCATATCCCTTATTCTAACTAAATGACATATATACCCCTTGGATATCATCTTTCTTGCCTTAAAATAAGAGATAAACTTACCCTTTGGTTCCCCAAAATTGCTTTCCCATTCAAGAACTTCCTCATTTGGAAAGTGGAAGCACACTCTCTTAGTTCGGCAATCCACGGTGTCATAGCAAGAAGCTAACCAATCCATACCCATCATAACATCAAATTCCACCATTTCTAGCTCAATAAGGTCAGCCAATGTGTCACGGTAACAAACAGTTACTACATAGTCATAATAAACCCTTCTAGCCATAATAGATTCACCGGTTAGTGTAGACACTTCAAACGGTTTGTTCAATAATTTGGGTGTTCTCTTGAGCTTCCCAGCAACTAGTGGGGTAATGTATGATAGTGTAGAACCAGGGTCAATTAATTCATATACATTAAGTGAAAAGATGGACAATATACCTGTGACCACATCAGGTGAAGCTTCTAAATTTTGCCGACTCCCTAGTGCATAAGTGCGATTCTGGACTTCACTAGAGCTAGCTGCCCCTCTAACACCTCTACCATGACCCATAGGTGCTTGTTTACCCCTACGTAATGGAGGAACTGATGATGATAATGCAACAGCTGATCCAGTAGATTGTGCTATATCACCCATATGCCTTATCGAGCAATCTATTATCATATGCCCTGGCGCACCACACTAATAACAAGAGTTTGTCCCAACACGACATATACCTGAATGACTCCTTCCACACAGGTTACAAGGTTTCCTAGGAGTCATTTGCTGGCCTGATGAATATTCCATTGTCTGGGCTCCTTGCCCTTCACCTCTTGGACCAAACTGATTTCTCCTAGACCCTTGAAGCTACGGTGGAGCACTGGCTGCAGAGTAGAAGGATGATGGCCTAGGCAGTCTATTAGAAAACTGAGGCCTAAGCTCACCTTGGGGCGGTATAAACTGCCCTATAGACCTGGCCCTCTTGGGTTGCGGCCTTTCTAACTCTTGTGTCCTTCTCCTTTGCCTCTGATCCTCCAATTTCTGTGCAAAAGCTTACATTGTGGCTATATCTATGTCTTTGTTCAAGGAAGCAATGGTACAGTCTCTGACCAAATACGTATCCAATCTATCCATATATCGATGAACTTTATCTTCCATAGTAGCAACTACATTAGAAGCATACCTGGCCAGGGAATTAAATTGAAGGCTATACTCGCTCACACTCATATTCCCTTGGTGGAGGTTCAAGAACTTATCTACACGGGCCTCTCGGATCTCTAATGGCAAATAATAGTCGAGAAATGCCTCTTTAAATTCTATCCAGGTAGTTGGGGGTGCATCTATACCTTTTGATTGCTTCCAAGCTTCATACCACAATATAGCCACACCTTCAACCTATATGTTGCTAACTCGATAGCCTCTGTACCACTCACATGCATAATATCTAAAGTGCGTTGAATTTGATCAATAAAGTCTTGGGGTTCTTCATTAGGATCTGACCCAGTGAAGGATAGAGGATCCAAATTAAGGAAGTCATGTATCCTCGTGCTAGCTACCCTATTCGCACCACCTGTACCTATAACTGGACCTTCCTGTCTTTGATCTTAGCCAGCAACTATACAAGTCAATAGTTGGACTACATTTCTCAGATCCTGCATGGTAGCACCAATAGGTGGTTCTGAGGGAATTTCACTACTTCCGGGTTCATCAGGAGCTGGAGGAGTTGGAGATGTCAGTGACAGAGACTCCTCTTGAACCTCATTTTGTTGTCTCACCTGACTGGGTATACCAACCACCACTTCTACTCCCTTCCTTTTACCTTTGTTTTGCCTGGTTTCTGGAATACTTACTATACAAAACAATTTATGAGTTAGACATAATGCACCTATTACACTTGGCTCTATGGCATGATCTAAAGAACGAAAAGAAAGTAACAACTCCTAAATGTCACGTAGCCTCCTGCTTATAAATGTGGTGCACAACACATTAATAAACAATATTTTACATAGACACGGCTTTGTAGACTCCCTAGGATGACCCGCTCTGATACCACTTCTGTCACGCCCAAAGTCCCGTTAGGGTGGACTGGCACCCGTTGCCGATGAGGCTCGGAAGAACCAACCTGTATCTGTGCACTTTCTATACATATTATATGGGATTTCCAAATTTGACATGCCTTTAAAAAAATAAACAGTGATAACAAGCCAAAAGAAAATGCATATGGCTAGGCCGTTGGGGCCACGGTATTTAAAGTACGAGACATGACCACACTTTAATTTACATAGTCTACAAAGCCTCTAGATATAGAAAAGTATTTGATAAGGGCCGGGACAGGCCCCGCCTCAACTAACTATACAATACAAAAATATAAGATCTAGACACACAAACTCCGAAGCAACCTGGAGCCTGGTAACAGCAGCTGGAGATCCTATACTCCTACTGAGGAGATCTACTAGCACCTGTACCTGCAGCATGAAATGCAGGTCCCCTGAAAGGGACGTCAGTATGAAATAATGTACTGAATATATAAGGCAGGATATACTTTATATGAAGTAACAACTCCAATGAAACTATGCACTGGTGTAGGTTAAGAGACCACCTTTAGTTGTACAGTGGGATCATGTACTTTATGTTCTTTTTATCACTTTACCTTTACTGTATAATTTGTGCATAGTATGTAATATAAATGACCAGCTGATCAGTGGTAACACTGTGTCAGGATCGGCCTGGCTAGGCTCTTCCTTAACCCCTCGTGCTACCCCCCGTGATAGGATATACCCTGGCTAGGTGATTCTTCCACCCCTCGGGCTCCCCAGGATTGACGATTTATTTGATCAGTTATAGGGTTTTTTAAAAATTGATTTGAGATCAGGTATATTGTTTATTGATAGGCGATAGCCCGAAAGGTGGAAGAATCACCTAGCCAGGGACGATCCTATCACGAGGGTAGCCCGAGGGGTTAAGGAAGAGCCTAGCCAGGGCAGATCCCGATACAGTTTTACCACTGATCAGCTGGTCATTTATATTACATGTTGTGCACAAATTATACAGTAAAGTTAAAGTGATAAAAAGAACATAATGTACATGATTGCACTGTACAACTAAAGGTGGTTTCTTATCCTACACCAGTACATAGTTTTATTTGAGTTATTACTTCATATACAGTATACCCTGCCTTACATATTCAGTACATTATCTCGTACTGACATCCATTATGGGGGACCTGCATTTCATGCTGCAGGTACAGGTGCTAGTAGCTCTCCCCAGTAAGAGTACAGGATTTCCATCTATGGTTACCAAGCTCCAGGTTGCTTCGGAGCTTTTCGTGTCTAGAGCTTATATTTTGTGTTGTACAGTTAGTTGAGGCGAAGCTTGTCCTGACCCTTATCAGGTACTTATCCTTATCTAGAGGCTTTGTAGACTATGTAAATAAAAGTGTGGTCATGTCTCTTACCTTGGACACCATGGCCCTAACGGCCTAACAATATGAGTTTCCTTTTGGCTTGTTATTACTGTTTACTTTCACAAAGGCATGTTGACTGTAGAAACCCCTTATAATATGTATAGAAAGCGCATAGATATAGGTCAGTTCTCCTGGGCCTTATTGGCAAAGGGTGCCAGTCCACCCTAACGGGACTAATACGATAAGGGGCGGAAAAACTTAAAGTGATACAACAATGGCTAGAAACAGCCCAAAGTTGTCACAAATCATATATGGATGCTAGGAGGAGAGGACTAGAATTCTCAGTAGGAGATTGGGTATTTTTAAAGGTGTCTCCAATGAAAAGGGTTATGAGATTTGGTAAGAAAGGAAAACTGAGCCCACATTACATAGGTTCATATCAGATTATTAAGAGGTTCGGGCAGGTTGAATATGAACTAGAGCTACCCCAAGAGCTTTCAATGGTTCATCTAGTTTTTCATGTCTCAATGCTTCGAAAATACATAGGTGACCCATCTCGTATCACTCCTATTGAGGATGTGCAGGTTACAGGAGATCTCACATATGAAGAGGTATCTATTGCTATTCTAGATCATCAAGTTAAGAAGCTAAGGAATAAAGAAATAGCTTCAGTAAAAGTACTTTGGAGAAACTAGCAAGCAGAAGAAATAACATGGGAAACCGAGGACGCGATGAAAACAAAATACCCTTACTTATTTGAAGCTGAAGAGGGAGTCCAACATGCAGAATTGGGACACTAATAGGTACGTGTGATTGAATACTTAATGTGTTGTCAAAAGATTGTGTAAGTAAAGGCTTAAACTTAGTTAAGCTATCCAATTGTGCTAACATTCACGGACGAATGTTCCTAAGGGGGGAGGATGTAACACCCCACATCTTAAAATACTAGTACTACAGAAATGAAACATGATATGGGTTGGTCAAATTAGCACCCATTTTTAAAAGTTCTTGAATCTCAAATTAGAGGGCGATATATATGTCTAACGCTGAAGAGGGTCGAGTGTAAATAAGTTTTATGTCAAATTCAGTCAGAATCACCAAATCTTCAATCAATTCCAGTGGTGAATGAATTTGTTGATGTGTTCCCTGAAGAACTCCCAAGCTTACCTCCAGAACGAGAATAGATGTTTGTATTGACTTACTTCCAGGCACTCAACCTATTTCCATCCCTCCATATAGAATGGCCCCGGCAGAATTGTGTGAATTAAAAGAGATGTTAAAAGACTTATTATAAAAGGGTTTTATAAGACCTAGTGTGTCCCCTTGGGGTGCACCAGTGTTATTTGTACACACAAAGGATGGCACCTTCAGAATGTGTATCGACTATCGACAATTGAATAGGGTGACAATTAAGAATAAATACCCCCTCCCCAGGATTGACGATTTATTTGATCAGTTATAGGGTGCCAAATGCTTTTCAAAAATTGATTTGAGATCAGGTTATCACCAAGTGAGGGTGAAGGAGAAAGATATACCTAAGACTGCTTTCAGGACATGCTACGGTCACTTTGAATTTCTTGTTATGTCATTTGGGCTAACGAATGCACCAGTAGTTTTTATGGATCTGATGAATATGGTATTCAATCCATTCTTGGATATGTTTGTGATAGTGTTTATAGATGACATTTTGGTATATTCAAGATCAGAAGAGGACCACGCAAATCACTTGCGACAGGTGATACACATTCTTTATGATCGACAGTTGTATGCCAAGTTTTCCAAATGTAAATTTTGCCTAAAATCAGTGGCATTCTAGGGTCATATTGTGTCCGATGAGGAAATAAGGGTTGATTCACAAAAGATAGAGGCTGTCAAAGATTGGCCAAGACCAACAACACCCACGGAAGTGTGGATCTTCCTAGGTTTGGCAGGTTATTACAAGAGGTTTATTGAAGGTTTTTATTCCTTCTGTCACGCCCAAAGTCCCATTAGGGTGGACTGGCACCCGTTGCCGATAAGGCTTGGGAGAACCAACCTGTATTTATGCGCTTTCTATACATATTATAAGGGATTTTTGCATTTGACATGCCTTTAAGAAAATAAACAGTGATAACAAGCCAAAAGGAAATGCATATGGCTAGGCCATTGGGGCCACGGTGTTTAAAGTACGAGACATGACCACACTTTAATTTACATAATCTACAAAGCCTCTACATAAAGTAAAGTATATTGTTTATTGATGGGTGGTAGCCCAAGGGGTGGAAGAATCACCTAGCTAGGGACGATCCTATCACGGGGGGTAGCCCGAGGGGTTAAAGAAGAGCCTAGCCAGGGCCAATCCTGATACAGTTTTACCACTGATCAACTGGTCATTTGTATTACATGTTGTGCACAGATTATACAGTAAAGGTAAACTGATAAAAACAACATAAAGTACATGATCCCACAGTACAACTAAAGGTGGTCTCTTATCCTACACTAGTGCATAGTTTCATTGGAGTTGTTACATCATATATAGTATCTCCTGCGTTACATATTCGGTACATTATCTCATACTGACGTCTCTTACGTGGGACCTGCATTTCATTCTGCAGGTACAAGTGCTAGTAGATCTCCCCAGTAGGAGTACAGGATCTCTAGCTGCTGTTACCAAGCTCTAGGTTGCTTCGGAGTTGTGTGTCTAGAGCTTATATTTTTGTATTGTATAGTTAGTTGAGGCAGGGCCTGTCCCAACCCTTATCAGATACTTTTCCTTATCTAGAGGCTTTGTAGACTATGTAAATTAAAGTGGGGTCATGTCTCATACTTTAAACACCATGGCCCCAACGGCCTAGCCATATGCATTTCCTTTTGGCTTATTATCACTATTTATTTTCTTAAAGTCATTTCAAATGTAGAAATCCCTTATAATATGTATAGAAAGCACATAGATACAGGTTGGTTCTCATGATCTTCATCGGTAACGGGTATCAGTCCGCCCTAATGGGACTTTAGGCGTGACAGGTCCTTATGAGGTCATGAGGAGAGTTGTCAAGGTAGTTTATGAGTTGAAGTTACCTAGTAAAATGGAATTGATTCATCCGGTATTTCATGTCTCTATGTTGATGAAATGCGTGGGTGATCCTAATGCTATTGTGCCTCTTAATAAGGTGGGGGTTGTTGAGGATAACTTGACTTATGAGGAGGTTTCGGTTCATATTTTGGATAGGCAAGTGAAGAGATTGAGGAACATGGAGGTTGCATCCGTTAAGGTATTTTGGAGTAACCAACAAGTCCAAGGTGCTACATGGAAAGCCGAAGCGGACATGCAAAAGTAGTATCCTTATATTTTCCACTCCACCCAAGCCTAAGCTGCTAATTTTAAGTCCCCTATGTGATTTTAAGTCTTATATTTCATCCCCTATGTCATTCATATGCTTTCATATTTAAGTTGGCAAATTTGTGAAGATTTTACACTTATGTTGAGATTTTGAAAATGGTGTTTTAAATGTAATGGTGCATTCTTGTTGGGGCTGATTTGTTTATGATGACACTTGTCTTGTATGTCTCTTTTACATTAAAGGACGAATGTTCCCAAGGGGGGATATTGAAACGAGCCCAAAAAGCCGAAAATGTGCCTCGAATGTGCTTGAAATAGTAATTTTCATGTATCTCAAAATACGTGTGCGATATCAAAAATTTGACTTCATATTGTTATTCAAGGGGTCAAAATTAGGGGAGAAAGGGTCTAATCCCGATTTAAGAGCAACAGTAGCAAAATTTGAAAATCGCAAAAATGTGATTTCCAGAGACGATGCCAAGGGCGCACTCCTATGTATTTTTTGTCCAGATTTTCTATCTCGGTCCAAGACTTTTGGGTCTTGGGCCTAAGTGTTTCCAAACGTGAAGATGCCTATACTCAGCCATATTCACCCTCATATCATCCTAAACATTCCCCAATACTCACTCAAACACTTAGCCATATTTTCACTCCTAAATTCAAGTCTCAAAACCTCTTCCGGATCTAAGGATTTCCTTCAAGGTTCTTTTTCAAGCTTCAAGTGTCCACCTCCAATCTTCACCAAGTTCATCTCCAAGCTAAGGTATGTGAGTTTCTTTTATGCGTTCCTTTCACACATGATGCCCAAGCTTCCTTTTCTTACAAATTGCATGATCTAAAGGTGATTTATTCACGGGTCCTGATTATTATAAAAATCACTGCACACTATGATTGAGCATATGAAGTTGTAACTATTTTACCATGTTTTGAGCTATGAGTCTAAGATTTATTAAAAGAATTGGTGAAGGGTTTTGATATTTATTGCTTGAGGGTGTTACCAAGTATCTATTGAAGCTTTTGCATTGAATTTACTAGCATGATTTCACTCTTGAGTTGCATGGTTTTGCATTAGCACTACACACCCTCTAAGTGTTTGATAAAATGTCCCGATGTAGTTTCTTGAGGAATTGAAGGTCTAAAGCATGAGATATGATATGATTGATGTTATGATGATGGAAGAGCTTGTATATATGATATATTCTATGTTAAGTGTTGCATTAGACCATGCCTGGTCTGAGGGGACTGAGTTCGGATAACCTTGTCGGGAGGTTAGTACCTTGATAGCCAATCAAGGGGCAAGTGCCTTGATAACCTAGATGGGGGTTTGTACTCATCAACCTAGTGAGGAGTTTGTACCTCACCACCAGAGTGATGGGGTGGCATCATCATCAACCTACCAAGGGGTTTGTACTTTGGATATCTAGCTTGGTCTCTTCTACACATATTATATCCTATATAAGCATAAGTTACTTAAGCATTGATCATGCATGCCATATTGTTATATTTTTCCTATTGACTATTGTTATGCATTTTGATTATGATGTTTATGTCTTGTTACATTTCATCCCTCATACTTAGTACATTCAAATGTACTAACACATATTCTTACCTACATGATGTTACCATGCAGTACCCGGTGCCCAAGTTGATCATCCTCCTCCTCCACGTGGCTAGTTCGGTACTACTCAAGCTAGTTGGTGAGTCCTCCATTTTAGGGATGTTTATCTATGTTTCTCTTATTATGCATTGAGATGCTCTTCTTTATGTTCTATTTTGACTATGAGGGTGAGCCCCATTGCTTTGTCTTTGGCCCCGCTCTTATCTATGTAGTAGAGGTGTTTGTTGGACATGCTATGTATCTTTGATATGAGCTTTGACTCTTTGCCTCTGTATTATGATGTTATTCTAGCTTTCTCCTTAGTCCGTTTGCCACTATTCTTACTCTTTATGTCTTTAATATGCTTCTGCGACTGATGATGTGTAATGATAAGTTAAGAGGCTTGTTTGGGGTTCCTTCGGGTTTTCCATTCGTCGTGTCACGTCTGGTCCCTAGGCTTGGGTCGTGACAGGGATGTTGAGACTTTGGTCCTTCCTATTGAGTTAGTTTCGGTGGGCAATGAGTTTCTTGATGTCTTTCCCGATTAGCTTCACAGTGTTCCTCCCGAAAGGGAAATAGACTTTGGTATAGACCTCCTCACCGATACATAACCCATTTCCCTTCCCCTTATGGCTCTGACGGAATTGAAGGATTTGAAGTATCAATTGAGGGATTTGTTGGAGAAAGGTTTCATAAGGCATAGCAAGTCACATTGGGGTGCACCGGTGTTGTTTGTAAAGAAAAAGAATGGTTCTCTTAGAATGTGCATCAATTATTGACAACTCAATAGAGTCACTACAAAGAACAAGTACCCTCTACCAAGGATTGGTGACATTTTTCATCAATAAAAAGGGGCTAGTCACTTTTCTAAGATTGATTTTCAGTCCGGATACCACCAAATGTGATATTCCCAAGATGATTTTTGGACTAGGTACGGGCACTTTGAATTTGTGGTAATGTCTTTTGGATTGACTAATGCACCTGCAATATTTATGGATCTCATGAATAGGGTCTTTAAATCCTACCTTGATATGTTTATGGTGGTCTTTATTGATGATATATTGATTTATTCCCTGAGTGAAAAAGAACATATGAATCATTTGAGGGTGGTGTTGCAAATTTTGAGGGACGAGAGGTTGTTTGCTTTGAAAATATGGTGTAATTATTTGTATGGAGTCTATGTTGATGTGTTTACCAACCAGAATCTCCAATATGTGTTCACACAAAAAGACCTTAACTTGAGGCAAAGAAGGTGTTAGAATTTCTTAAGGATTATGACATGAGTGTGCACTATCATCGCTGCAAAGCTAATATTGCGGTTGATGCTCTAAGTAGAGTATCCATGGGTAGCCTAGCTCATATTGATGTTGGAAGAAAGGAGGTGGCTAGAGAAGTTCACCAATTAGCTATGTTAGGGATTAGATTGAATGAAGTTGAAAATGGTGGTATGGCGGTTGTTGATGGTTCCAAATCTTCTTTGATTGAGGAAGTCAAGTCAAAACAAGACCTTGACCCCGTCTTGCTATAGTTGAAGGCTTTGGTGAAGGATGGTAAGGTGGAGGTTTTCTCCCAAGGGGGAGATAGTGCCCTTAGGTACCAAGGTAGGTTGTGTGTGCCTAATGTTGATGACCTGAGGAAGTTGATTTTGAAAGAAGCCCATAATTCATCATATTCTATTCACCCCGGTTCCACAAGAATGTATAGACTTGAGAGGGGTGTATTGGTGGGATGGTATGAAGAAAGATATTGTCAAGTTTGTAGCCAGTTCTCATAATTGCCAACAAGTGAAGGCCGAAAGGACTGTCCAAACTCTTGAGGATATGCTTAGAGCTTGTGTTTTGGAATTTAAGGGTAGTTGGGATGAACATCTTCCACTTATTCAGTTTTGTTACAACAAGCTACCACTCAAGCATTTGCATGGCTCCCTTTGAAGCTCTATATATTACGCATTGTAGATCCCCGGTTGGGTGGTTTGATGTAGGGGGAGATGGTGTTGTTAGGCCCGGATTTGGTTATGGAAGCTTTGGAGAAGGTGAGGTTGATAAGGGAGAGATTGAAGATGGCTCAAAGTAGGCAAAAGTCCTCTCCAATGTGAGAAGAAGAGATCTTGCGTTTAATGTTGATGATTAGGTTTACTTGAAGGTCTCACCCATGAAGGGTGTGGTTCAATTTGGCAAGAAAGGGAAATTGAGTTCGAGATTTGTTGGTCCTTATAGAATTGTGAGAAGAGTTGGTAAGGTTTCCTATGAATTGGAGTTGCCTATGGATTGGAGTTGCCTATGGATATGAATATGGTTCACCTGGTTTTCCATGTGTCTATGTTGAGGAAATGTGTTGGAGACCCAAGTGCTATAGTGTCCTTAGAGGTGGTGGGTGTTGTGGAGAATAACTTGACCTATGAGGAGGTCCCAGTGGAAATATTGGATAGACAAGTGAAAAGGTTGAGAAACAAAGATGTCGCATCCTTCAAGGTCCTTCGGAGGAATCAACAACTTGAAAGTGCCACATGGAAGTCGAGGCAGACATGAAAAAGTGATATCCATATCTCTTCCACTCTACTCAAGCCGAAGGTAATAAATTAAGTTCCTATTATGATTTCAAGTCTTAAGTTTCAACCCTCATGTTATTTTTGCATGCATTCATGTTCATGATAAAAAGTTATGGTGATTTTTGACATTCATGTTGGGACTTTTGAAAATGATGTTTAAGTGCATTTGATGCGTTCATGTCGGGCTGAAATCTTCATAATTACTTCTCTTACGCATGCTTCTTTGACATTCAGGGATGAATGTTCCCAAGGGAGAGATATTGAAACACCCCTCATGCGCTTCAGAATGCCCTATAATCGTAATTTCTAATATGTCAAAATCAGTGCGTGATTTTAGAAATTCAACTTCATATTCTTGATCAAGGGGCAAAATTCAGTGGGACATGGGTATAACCCGGATTTAAAAAAAATCATAGCAAAAAATAATTTTTGCTAATTTTTGAATTTCAGTGGCAGTTCGTGCCCAGGCTGCACGCGCTTAGGGCGAGCACTAGTGTAAGTAGTCCCTCCATGTTTGGTCTGCATCGCAGACTGGACGCGGATCAGTGTAAAAAAATTTCTAATTTTCTTATTTCATCCAAAGGCATTTGGGTAATAGCCCCATGCCCATTTAAACGTGAAATCTTCCATACTTAGCCATTTTTTCAACTCTATAACTCACAAAACCCTTTTTAAAACCTCTCCAAGACTTTATCAAATCTCTCATTCAAATTCAAGGATTTCAAGCTTAATTTTGGAACTCAAGAACTCATCTCAAGCTTCAAATCTCCTTCAAGTTCATTTCAAGAAATTCAAGGTTTAAGGCATGTGGGTCTTCATCCATAGGTCCTTTCACCCATGGAGCCCTTCTCTTTTTATGAAAATTGCATGATTTGTATTCTCATTGGTATCTCTTATTATATGTTATGAATGTAAATTATGTTGGAGTTTATAAAGTATTGAGTGATTATGCATGAATATCTATTTTAATCTCCTATCATGAGTTGATTTAAATCTATTAAAGTTATGCATGATGTGAACTATCAAAACTATGAACTATTGTGAATCTCGAGATGAATTTCAAGATAACCTAAATGAGGGTTTTACTACAATATTGGTGGGTTGATTTAAATTAAGTTTACTCTTCTTGTTTTATTCTTGAGTTGCATGATTTTGAACAAGTGTCATGAACCCACCATATGTGTTTGATGAAACTATATGACAATAATTCGCAAGTCATTAATGAGTTCTTACGCTATGTTTATATGTTTGTGGATTGTAAAGCCTACTAGAAGGGGTTATGAACTATGTTGTATGCCTCACCCTCTAGTACAAGGCGAATGTCTACATGGAGGGGTTATGAACTATGTTGTGTGTCTCACCCTTATGTATGATTTGATACTATGCACTACCTACATGAAGGGGTTATGAACTATGTTGTTTGCCTCACCCTCATGTATGGTTTAATGCTATCCTTTATCCTATACTTACATGAAGGGGTTATGAACTATGTTGTGTGTCTCACCCTCATGTATGATTTGATACTATGCACTACCTACATGAAGAGGTTATAAACTATGTTGTATGCCTCACCCTCATGTACAGTTTAATGTTATACTTTATCCTATACTTACATAAAGGGGTTATGAACTATGTTCTATGTCTCACCCTCATGTACTACCCATTACTTACATGAAAGGGTTGTGAACCATGTTTTATGCCTCACCCTCATGTACTGCCCATTACCTACTAAAAAGGGTTATGAGCTATATTATATGTCTTACCCTTTAGTTCAAGGTATTTGGATGGACTATGCATACCACTTTATTGTGTTGAGCAAGCTATGCAAGCATGATTCGCCACAAGTATGTTACACCTAAGTACTCATATACATGTCATGCTGAGTTCATGTCTATTGACTATGGTTATGCATCTTGACTATTATGCTCATGATACTTGTTGTATTGCATCCCACATACTTAATATATTAGTACTAATGCATACTCTATGCCTACATGATATTACCATGTAGGGACCGAAGCTCCTATCAATCATCCTCCTCCGCGTGGCTAGTTCGATTCTTAAAGAAAGCTTTGGTGAGTCCTTAACTATGAGGACAATCTCTATTTTATTCATGCTATGTTGAGACTTCTTCTTTACGTTGGATATTTATTATCATGAGGGTGAGCCTGGGAAGTGTCTTGGCCCCCACTCCATTCTAAAGTAGAGGTGTTGTTGGATACTAAGTTTGTATATGCTTTTGGGCTTGACTCTTCTTATGTTTCTATGTTTATGAAAGTCTTCCCTTAGTCCTGCTTCCCTCTTTATACTTGACTCTTGATGTTTATTTTCATTCCTGCAACCAAGGATGTGTACAAGATATTGTTTGGGTTGTCTTCGTACTCCGCATTTACCGTGTTACGTCTAGGCCCTAGGCTTGGGTTGTGACAGAATCACTCACAAAAAAAGAAGATAAAGCCATGGATTTGGTTTATTTTGTTGAAATTTGAGAAGAAAGACAGAATTGATAATATTTGCGACAAAGTTATTATACACATAACAGCACATTACGAAAAGTTTCCAGGAAGAAAATTTGTAATTAACTAATAACTCTTTTCGGTTATGGTTACGGACTCACTCTGAATGGCGTCAAGTTTTGCCATTTCCATTTGGTAGAAAATAGCACCCGGTACATTATGCATGTGTGATTGACATCCTTTAAAATAAACATAATCAAGTTTTCTAAAATCTGTTTAAAGTTTAACCACTTGATAACAAATTGTGTTTGGATTGGATTATTTTTTTTGCTTTTAGATTTTAACCACTTTTAAATTTCAGAAGTGTCTGGGTAACATAAACAAATTCTTTTAAGTACTTCCCTAAATTGAAGAATACCTAAAAAAAAAAAAGTTTCAGGCATACACCTATCTAAGGTTTAAATTGAAAAGTACTTTCAGATCTCCATATAATCGAGTTTGAAGATTAAATTTCAAATTGAGATAATGTATAAGTACCCTGATCGAAATCTCAGGTATACACTTAGCTTAACTAAGGTCCTATTACCCCCTAAATGGAAAATGTGATTATATTCCTTTCTCAAGATCAATGTGGATATATAAAGCGACAGAGAGCAGGTATATGCCTATAATCGTAGCCTTCTCGGAAACTGTGACCTTTGTTTCTTATTAGAGGAGCAACTTCCCTCTTCATCTCAGCTCCTTCTCATCCCTATGTGAAGCTCATCTTTATACAACAAATCAACTCCAAACTCATGGATTTTCTCCAGTGGAATATATCGCAAAGCACCTATAGTAATTTGCCTTAGATTCATCCCATAAGCCAGCAAGAGGTACCAACAAAAAATTAATAGCATAATATGAATGGTTGGATACGGCAAATTTTTGGGACGTCCACAACGTCCCATCATCACATAATGGAAACAAGTAAGGTATGGTGTCATCAATGAATTCGCCAGAGTAACATACAGCAAATCCCAAGAACTTATCCGATACATACCAATTCCATGTAAAATCGACGGTATACTTTCCCTGATGGTGGAACCAACTTGGGATATGCCACGACCAACTCGTAAATGCTCTAAGTGACAAGGAATCTGAAACGGAGATGTCATGCTGCAACGATGAGATATTCTGAAACAGTGAATTACAGATCGAATATTTAATTTCCTCCAATCTGCGTCTATTGTTTCTAATTGCTGTGGAAATTCTGGCAACTGTGCGAGCCTCTTGCAATCTGATACGTCCAAGGATTAAATAGCACCAAGTTGGGCTATGCTTCAAGGCAGATGCTCAGAATTATTTCCCTTGAGATTCAACACTTGCAAAGAGGATAAGGATCCAATGTCTTCCAGAAGTCCTCCATCTATTAAATTGCAGTAACTCAGATTCTAACTATCCAAGTTTGGCATCCCCGTAAAACATGGCAACTCTTTCATCTTGTCGCAATGTGATAAGTCCAAGGATCGAAGAGCACCCAGTTGGGCTATGCTTCGAGGCAAATGCTCAAAATCATTTCCACTTAGATTCAACACTTGCAAAGAGGATAAGGATCCAATGTCTTCCGGAAGTCCTCCATCTATTGATTTGCAGTAACTTAGATTCAATCTTTTAATCTTGTTCAACCGGAAGATGGAAGACAAAAGTCGTGGGATTACCGTACAGCTGACATCAAGATACTCCAATTTTTCTAAATCCCCTATCCCTTCTGGAAGGCTCTTGTGACACCACATAACTCTATTCTTACATGTACTTATATTTTAAGCCTCATTCTTATATGTGGGAAGTGGATTAGGATCATAAGAGACCTCTAGTACTTAGTCGAGTTCAATAAACTTTCTTATAAATTGAGTTTCTAGTGTTAAATTGTACAAGGATTCAACTTTAAATGATCATAACTCTTAGAACACAAAGAATTAGGTGGCCTATGACTAACCAAATGAAAAGTCTTTGAATTATCTTTCTAGTGCCACTGATTTCACCATATTTGGAGTTCGGAGTCAAAGGTTACGGGCATTTCCCTGCAAACTGCCAGAGTATAGGTGAGTTACGAGCTGAGTTATAGGTCGTGGTTTGATGTACGGCCCATACTGTTAACTCGTAGAAAAACTTCAGATAAATCTATTTTTTGGTTCCAGATTCGACGGACCCATCTACTGGCTATATATACTTCTATGGGGTCGTAGATTGGGCTCATAGAATCGATCTAAATAAATCTTTTATAACATAAAAACTTTTATTTCTTAAAACGACTTAATGAGACGTTACAGTTTCTCTTGCAAAATGATCTATAAAATATTGCGTGGATAATTTTTAAAGGGGCTTTCCGGACTATTAAATAACTTTCTTCATTTAATTAAGAAATAATTTTAGATAATTAATTTTAGTTGGTGGACTAAAGTAATAGTTTAGTTAATACCATATACTATTTATCCCATATTTATTAAAAATAGGTTAATAGGATTTATCATTTTTAATATACACTAGTTTAATGTATGTGTTTTACATGTATGTGTCCCTTCAATTTAAAAATTATATATAAACAGTACTTGTCATTAAATAAATACAATATTCATGTAAATAAAAATAAATAAATATTATTAGTTTGATACAATAGCTTAATCTTTTGTGAAATGACAAATATGAGAAAATCAATTCAATTGCTTATAATATAGATATGTTAATAATTTTTTAATACATAAAATAATAATTTAGAGTCGAATAATTAGAGGGTTAAATAATTAATTGATTAATATTTAATGCAACAAAATCCTCCTAAATATAAAAAGGAGTAGTTTAATGTTTCTAACATAATTATACTGATTTTGTCTTCTTAAATTTGTTGTTTTCCACATTTTTATTAACAAAATATTTGATAGTCAAACTTTCTTTTAATTATTTACTTAAAATAGTCGTAAATCAAAAGTGAATTCTAAATATAAAGAAATTCTAATCCAAAAGTGAATCTTGAAACTAAATAAATAAAATATTAAACAATAAATTAAGAAAAATAGTGAAATGACGATTTTGTCAAAAGAATAGTATTTTAATGAATGGCAAAATGTTCAAACAACATTTCTAATGGTCTTCATGCTTTTAATATAGTATAGACTAGTTTGTTCAAATGTATGAGTCATCATTCATTCTAAGGATAAAAAATCAGTCATATAAATTTAATTTTTGAAAAAAAAATTCTTCTTTGGTCTTTTGCAAAAGGACAATTTTATGTTTGAAGTTCTTAAAATATTTAATATTTCATATTGTCAGTAAAATTCATATAATAACTTACATAAATACTCTTCTCATTATCACAATTTCCTTTTGTAGAAGAACTAATTCAATTCGTATTAAGTATATTCTCATGGATGATATAGGAAAAAAGAATAAATTAGTTACTATATTCTGCCTTGGGGGGTTGTTGGGGGATGGGGGATGTATTTTTTCATTGCTATATAATAGACCACTGTCTTATTCTTTATTCTTCACTGAACACTAAAAAAAAGAAATTGGCAAACACTTTTATAGTTCTCCAGCTAGCGACGTTTCGTGATTATTTTTATGTTTCTTTTTTCATAAAGATTACTTTTTTATGCATTTTTTTAAAATAAATGTTTACATGAGGGGTTAAATCTTTGGTTATATGTGTTTTTACTATCAAAATCTTATTTTTCTCCCTGGTTTGACATGTAAACTTCTCTTGGATTTTGTTTTTACTGTGTTTCTTGAAATGATACAAAGGAAAAGTAGATACATAGGCTGTTTTATATATGATCACATTTTCTTAGAGAATTTTATGGTTTCATCTTTGTTACTTGGTTGCTTGTTGGTGTCTTTAATGTTTTTGCACTTCAATTCTTGCCAATGAGGTTTCCTTCAAAAGAATTGACATACCTTCAACTTTGCTATTTTGAGTTGATATATCCCTCGTTAAAAAAGTGACTCGTATATATCCTAATGTTATGCAAATGATCCTGATACATCTTTTTTGGCTAATGAAACTGAAAAAGTCTATTTTGAACTTAATTCTTATAATCTATATTTTAGGGTGTGTTCGACCATTCATGCCAAGTTTAGGATGGTAGATCTTTTTTGGCTAATGAAACTGAAGAAGTCTATTTTAACTTTAATTCTTATAATCTATATTTTGGGGTATGTTTGACAATTCTTGCCAAGTTTAGGATTATAGATGATCTTATAATCACACAAAAAAATCTTTTGACTTCTTCATTTAATGACTAATCAAAAAAAGTCAAAAATGTAAATTTTGAATTATTCTCACCCCCATAAACCAAAAAAGGATATATATATATATATATATATATATTAAAAAGTGGTACATTTGCTTTAACTCACAAAGTTGACCGATGTATCAGACTTTTTTGCCTTTTAATAAAGATCACTCTCTTATGCATTTTTATAAAACTGGTGTTTGCTTGCAAAATCCTTTTTTTTTCCTGATTGTGATTTGTAAACTTCTCTTGAATTTTGGTTCTTCTTAGTCGTGTAGATAAATATGTTGCTTTATGTATGATCATTTGGTTTTCATTTTCTTTCTGTTTGTCTGGTTTGATTTTAATGTAGATAACATATCAATGGAGCCAGCTAATGTTACAGTCTCCGGAAACCAATAGCTCTCTGTTGACCCTTTGCCTTTTGCAAGAAGGTTGGCATCTTACATGTATTTTCTCTTATAACGAGAAAAGAAATTGATTGAAAACGAAATGAACTTTTGTATGTGTTGATTTTGTTATGTAGTTACCAATTGGAAGCCCTCGAGACTGCATTAAAGCAGAACACCATTATATACTTGGAGACTAGTTCTAGAAAGACCTTGATTGCAATCATGCTTCTCAGAAGCTATGTTTACCTTCTTCGGAAACCTTCTTTTTATATAGTTGTTTTCTTGGTTCCGACTGTTGTTCTAGTGACTCAGGTATCCGTTTAAATTTCTCTCCTATTCTGAAGGTGGCTCCTTTCTCTTATGCTATTAGTTTTCTCGTGCTCTGTTGACCCTTTGCCTTTTGCAAGAAGGTTGGCATCTTATATGTATTTTCTCTTATAACGAGAAAAGAAATTGATTGGAAAAGAAATGAACTTTTGTATGTGGATGAGTTTGTGAACCTAAAGCAAGGAGGAATGACAGTGAAAGAGTACAGTCTCAAGCTTATTATGTTGTCCAGGTATGCTTCGGAAATGGTGCAAGACATGAGGGCAAGGATGAGGAAGTTTGTGTCAGGTTTGGGCAGGCACGTACAGAAAGCGTGTAAGGCAAATTTGTTGATCCTCGGCGTGGACATCTCCAGAATTATGGTGTATGCCCAACAGAAGGAGGAATATAAGAGGAAATATAGAAAGGACCAGATCAACAGAAAGGCGAAATCAGCTGAGCATGAGCCTAGCCAGCAGAGACCGAATAAGGACGACCAGTCCTACTTTCAGAAGAATCCTTCTCATCACGCACCTTCTGTAGCGAGTGCGCCCGCTCAGCCAAACAAATACGATCAAAAATCTCAAGGTTACAAAAACGACAGGGCTCAGGGTGCAGAATCTCAGGCTAATGTCACCCAAGGTGCAAGGGGAAAGCCATCTTGTGACAGGTGTGGTAATCTTCATCTGGGTGAGTATAGTGTGGGAGAGATGTTTGCTGTTTATAAGGACAGACTGGTCACTTCAATTATGAGTGTCCAAAGAAGAGGTGAGGTGAGGGGAGCAGCAGACCACAGTCATCCACAGCCCTCCAGCGAGCAATCAGCAGACAGGTGCTACTACTGGTACAGCAGGGGGGACGAACTGCCATTATGCGATGGGTAATTGATAGGATCAGGAGGCTGCAACAGATGTTTCATGGGTATGCTTTGAGTCTTTACCTTTGATTGTTATGCATTGCTTGATCCGGTTGTCACTTTGTCTTTTGTAACCCCTTATGTGGCTAGTAAGTTTGGGATTCTTCCAGAGTGCCTCTTTGAACCTTTTTATGTTTCTACTCCTATTAGTGAGTCCATATTAGCTGAGTGTGTTTATGGGGATTTTGTAGTGTCCATTTATCATAGAGACATCTTAGCTGACTTGGTAGTTGGAGATGGTTGATTTTGATGTGATAATGGGCATAGATTGGCTTCATGCTTGTTATGTTTCTGTTGACTGTAGAACCCAAATTGTTAAGTTTCAATTTCCTAATAAGCTTATTATAGAGTGGAAAGGGAGTTCTGTTGCACCTAAGGGCAAGTTTATTTCTTATTTTAAAGCCAGAAAGTTGATCTCCAAAGGTTGTGTTTACCACCTCGTGCGAGTTAAGTCTGATGATGCTGAATATGCTACTCTTGAGTTTGTCCTGATTGTGAATGAGTTTCATGAGGTGTTTCCTGATGATCTACCTAGAGTCCCTCCTGATAGGGAGATTGACTTTGGGATTGATATTCTTCCCGAGACCAAACCCATTTCAATTCCAACTTATAGAATGGCCCCCGCAGAATTGAAAGAATTGAAAGAAAAATTGAATGACTTGTTAGAGAAAGGTTTCATAAGGCCTAGTATCTCACCTTGGGGTGCTCCTGTCCTATTCATGTGTAAGAAAGATGGGTCTCTCAGAATGTGCATAGACTACCGACAATTGAACCAGGTCAGCATAAAAAATAAGTATCCTCTCCCAAGATAGATGATCTCTTTGACCAACTTCAGGGTGCTACTTGATTCTCTAAGATAGACCTCAGATTGGGTTACCATCAGTTGAAGGTGAGGGAAAGTGACATTCCTAAGACATCCTTTAGGACACGATATGGCCACTCTGAATTCTTGGTCAGTCCTTGACGAATGCACCTGCAGTGTTCATGGATTTGATAAACGGGGTATTCAGACCATATCTTGATATGTTTGTGATCATGTTTATTGATGATATTCTAGTGTATTCAAAATATGAAAGTGAGCATGCTAATCACCTTAGAGTGGTTTTCCAAATGCTCAAAGATTATAAGTTGTATGCGAAATTCTCAAAGTGTGAGTTTTGGCTCAAGGGTGTGGCCTTCCTAGGCGATTTTGTTCCGAAAAATGGTATTCGGGTAGATACTCAAAATATTAAAGCGATT
>JAPFFP010076361.1:0-23213 GCA_026153255.1 Solanum medicagineum | reverse complement strand
AGAGAAAGCGAGAATGAGTTGAAAAATCACAGTGTTAGTAAGGCAAAAGTGTAGAATAACACAATGTCAAGGAGGTCCATTAGTCACTATTCCTAAAACACCATACCAAAGCCCCCAGGCCTATGTTACAAGCCAAGAAAGTCCTATAGTGATCCTAGCCCAAGTAGTCGAAGGTTATAGTTGTGAGAATAAGGGCAAGCATATGGTATTGAGCATAGTGTTTGAATATCTATTGTGAGTGTGAGTGGTGTTGTTTAGTCCCAAGTATAAGATCTGAAAATACTAGCATGAGTGGGATATGAGACTTCTTTCTGTGAGGGCACTTGCATTATATTGTTGATTCTAGGTTGTTCAGTGACTGTTACTTATTTGTGGTTACTTGCTTATCATAGTTGAACTGTCACATGTATTGATTTGCATTAGTTTGTTTGATGACTATATGATATGCATTGATAAGTAGTGTGGGTATTTGTGCTTGATTTGAAGATGATGTATGCCATTAGATTGCGGTCGGTTTGTTCCTATACTACTTGCATAGATTGAGTCCGTCGCTTGAGGACAAGGAATAATTTTTAGTTGAGGGTGTTGATGTGTTGTCAAAATATAATAAATTTTGATGCTTAATTCTTGGAATTTTGTGTGTTCTCAAGGTAATGATAGTGGGTTTGATGTGTCTTTATTTTTGTTTCCAGGATTACAGGATTTGGCACGATTTTGGGCAAAGAGTTACAGATG
Source organism: Solanum medicagineum (assembly GCA_026153255.1). Taxonomy (NCBI): domain Eukaryota; kingdom Viridiplantae; phylum Streptophyta; class Magnoliopsida; order Solanales; family Solanaceae; genus Solanum; species Solanum medicagineum. Next base: position 22,478 of record JAPFFP010076361.1, on the reverse strand, counting down.
CTAAGTTTTTGATGAAGTACGATGCACTGTACGGGCTGTGGATACTTCCACGAGCGATAGAGCGATTTTGTAGTTGAGATCCACTGAAGGGCATATTTTCTAAAGTTGCATCTATGAACTATCAGACGAGCCGTAGAATATTCTACGAGTCGTGGATTAGATTCTGTGCCTTGAGGATCAGAATTGGAGGAGTTTCTGGAAATCTATCAGACGAAACCGTATACGGGATGTAAGTTTGAATACAACTTATAGAAACATCTCATAGAAGTGAAGCCAGTTTTTGAAGAATGAAGAATATGAAGCCCCAGTACAGGCTGTAGAACTTTGTACGGCCCGTAACCCCGATCGTAAAGCCTGTTGAATTTAGTTTTTCTATTTTGTTTTAGACTTGTATTTTATTTATTATAAATAGGTTTTTAGGTCTTTCTGTCAAGGAGACACACGGGATAACTAAGAAACAACTTTGTGACTTCACGCTTAGTGAATTTTACATCAAAAACATTACTTTATGATTTCTTGTTCTTACCTTTGTCATTGCAAGTGCTTAATTATGTTATTCTATATTAGTTCTTTCATTTACAATGATCATACATAGCTAAATCCACAACTAGGGTTGTGGGAACCATAAAGAACTAGCAAAGTAAAATTGAATAATCCATAATTCTTACATAGCGTGCATGAGTGTATTAATTAATTCACTATGTTTTGATTGCTTTTTAATGGTGGCCAACATCAGAACTCTTGGTTATTACTAACTGGATCAAGGTAGTAATGAATGGGAAAAGAGATGAATTAACGGATTCGATATGATCCCTCTCATCTAATCAACCGAACTCGATTAATGAGAGATTGTGCTGGATTTATAAGTAAGGGTTAGTAATGTCACACTGCGGGGATGGATCAAATCATGTAGTGAAATTTGCCTCTCGCCTGGATCAAAGGGTTTGGTAAACTTAACTTACCATTCTGCATGCTAAACACTAGAAAAGATTATGATTATCTGGTAATGCCAAGTTAGGGAATCATGCGGAACACAATATCCTTGTTACTTCTCTCACTGGTTTCACAACACTTGTTCTAGTTTAGGTTTACTTTCTTGCACCTACAAACCCCCTTCGGGAGATAAGTAGGTTAATTCACTTGGCTTGCTTGCAATTACTCCGAGTCTGACCATATTCGTTGTGGGTTTGACCATAACGAAGTTTAAGTTATATATCTTGAGAACGATTGCTTAAACTTTCAAAAAGGAGGTGTAGCTTGGGCGACTTTAGTCATCCGCTAGTAGAGGTTGATTTCTAGACCGATCGATAGTAGAGGTTGCTCAATAGATGGCTTCAGTGGATCCAATTAGGCATCTTAGGTTGTCACCTTGGCAAGTGATCTCCCCCTTTCTTCTGGTGTAGGGGAAACATGATTCCACGATCTAGCTCAAATCATTTCTGTTGGTTAAAGGTTCCTCTCACATATGTTCATGTTCTGCTCTTGTTCCCAAGGTGTCCTTTTATGATGATTTTTGAGCTAATTTACATGTCTTAGTGCATTGCATCATGAGATATCCCATGACATGAGATGCTCTTAGAATGATATTAAAGTGAAGAATGAATGAATGATTGAAGTGCGATTTCTCTCACCTAACTATGATCATGAGATGATGATAGCCCGTTAGTAGATGCATAGACAAGACTTAAGAGCTATTCTTATGATGATGATTTATGTTCTAAATTCTTATGGGATGAGTTAGTAGAATATATCTCCATATTAAATGACTTTGTGATTCTTGATTATGATTATTCCGTGAGAGTTTTACTTAGCACCGAGCGGACGATATTATGATGAATGCGGAAGCTCCTCGTTAGAAGAGGCATGAGACTGTTAAAAGAATCCCATAACTACGTGCCACCATAGGAAATAGGGTCACCCACTAGTAGAGGTTGATTTCTAGACCAACCGATAGTAAAGGTTGCTCAATAGTAGGCTTTAGTGGATCCACTTATGCATTTTAGGAGGTTACCTTAGAAAGTGATCTCCCTCTTTCTTCGGGTATAGGGGAAACATCAGGACTTCATGGTCTAGCTCAAAAGGTTTATGTCGGTTAAAGGATACTCTCATATATGTTTATATTATCCTCATGTTCCCAAGGTGTCTTTTTATGATAAACTGTGGTGGTTCCTTCATATTATGCTCAAAGTTGTTTTAAAGTTCCTATGACTCATTGTTTCACAAGTTCAAATGGTATTTCTCCTAAAGGTATCTTAGCTATATCTACAAGTATGTAAGGTGATCTCCACTATGATTACCGATGTTTGTTTCATTGTAAAATAGTCTTTTATGTAAAGTGATGTATTGTTCACCCAAGGATATTAATATTTTTATTGTTCATAACATGTGTTTTCTCACTAACCTAAGTCTATGTGCCTCATCATGCATCCTACTAAGTTCTCTCTAAAGTTGCCTTTTTATGTTTACATGCTATTGGCTTGATTATGATTTACTAATGCCCTTGTAAATATATGATTTTAACATGAGACTGTTTCCATGTCATGCATTACACACCTACAAGCCAGTGCATTCAAAGTACTGACACATACTTTTATGCCTACATGATTTAACCTTGTAGAGACCGACACTCCTTGATATCATCCATGTGGCTAGCATCAAAGCGTTGCAGTGGAAGTTGGTGATTCTTCTAGTGCAGGGATGACATTCCAGGGTTATTTCTAGTTTCATGTATTAAGATAATTTAGTTTCCAATTGTATAATTCCATTTGCTATAATTGTATTTTAAGGGTGAGCTTGAACATGTCTTAGCCCCCACCAAATTTATGTTAGAGGTATTGTTGGACACATATGCTATGGTTGTATCTGGTTCTTTTAATTCATTATGGTTTGAACATGTAGCCCTTAGCCTCGTTTCTCCTTAGTTTTCTATCTTATCTTTATGTCATTGCCTATGAATGGTTAAGATATTTATGATGGCTTGGGTGAGGTGCCTTCGGGGATCTCATTCATCATGTGATGATTAGACCCCTAGGTTTGGTCATTACACAAAACCCGCACTTAGAGAACTTAGCATAAATACTCTCCTCCCTGATCCTCTGAAGCACGATCCTCAAATGCCTAACATAGTCAGCCTCGGTCTTGGAATAGACAAAAATATCATCAGTAAGTACAATCACAAAGGAATACAAATAAGACAAAATAGTCTATTCATCAACTCTATAAATGCGATAGGTGCATTGGTCAACCTGTCATGACCCGGACCTAGGGTCTAGGAGTGACATGGTAAATGGGAATCCCGAGAGTCCTCAAACAAGCCTCTAAGTATCCACATTCACATCATCGGTTTAGAAGCGCATAATGAGGTAGTAAACATATAGTTCTAAGGGATGGGAAAGTAGGACTCACGCTTTGGGGATGTTATCAGGGATAGAGATTAGCATGATCCATATAGCATATAACACATAGAAACTAAGGGACGGGTAAGTACGACTCACTTTATAGGGATAGATAGGGACTTAGGATTTTCCACATTTCAACCATATCATAACCAACATCATAATATCCATATTCAATAGAGAGCCATAACCATAATCTCCAAATAGCAACCATAGCATATGTCCGTACAAGAGTCTACATATTGTCCAACAATGTCAGTAAGACATGGAATAGGACGGGGGATAAGATATGTCCCAGGCTCACCCTCAAAGTAAATATAACATAAGCAATAGAAACATAATAGGTAGATGAATGATGGCTTGTCCTTGGATGATAGAACTTACCACAACAACTTTCACGAATCTGACTAGCCGTCAAAAGGTGGATGGATATAGTCTCCAGCCCTTACATGGTTAGATCATGTAGGTAAAAAGTATGTGTTAATACATTTGAATATACTAAGTATACGGGCATACAATGCATATGAACTTATTTAAACCTGCATTCAGTGTTAGATGGCAAGGGCACATATACAGAAATAAGTATAAAGAAAAGAAGAGTAATATATCAATACACCATGAAATCCATGATGCATGAAATGCCATAATGCTGCCATATGTAGGGGATGTGACCATAAATAGTATCTCAAACCCCTGCAAGCTATTACATGAATTTGCCCGATGAAAGCCTCCCATCGGGTGAGAGAAGAATACTTGCCAAAGGTAATCAACACCATACCTTACGACCCAGTCATTTCAGTGTGATGGCCACCTTCCTTATGACCAGATCATTTCGGAAGGATTTCCATATCATATCATAGTTGTAACCATACCTTAAGACCTGATAATCTCCATAGGGTTACTATATACCTATGCTGGCACATAGGTCAAGAGAAAGGAAGAGAACCTTTGGGGATAGCCCTGACGCCTCCAATCTCAATAGGTGCTAAGTCATCATCTCACAAAGATTACATATACATGCTTTTCAAAGAGGCATAAGACACTTCAAATCATTTTAATACATACTTAGCCTTAAAAGACAAACATTTTTCATAATCATTCATACTTGGGCTCAAAAGCCAAATCATACTTCATCTCATACTTTTCATGCATAGGAATAACTCGTTCACATATATCTTATTGGTGTAAACACCCAAAACTGCTCAAATAGCCATATTATAGACATTTATGTGATCACATTCTTGTCATAACCATATTTTCATCAAAATCATATTTATAAACATATGTGGGCTTACCCACCGAATAATTTTCATCAAAATCTTATTCATAAACATATATGGGCTTAACCCACAAAATAATTTTCAAAACCAATACTTATGAATGCATATGCCATGAATGATGTGTGAATAGCATGGACAATAGAGATTCAAACTTAAATCAACAATATAATTTGAAATTCAAGTAATCCATAGGTAAATTCACATTCAAATCACAATTTAGATTACCCATGCTTAACTTTAACTTTAAAGGGGACATGCATATTTAAGTTTTCATAATATCAATACAACTCATCATATTAGGGCTTAAATCACTTTAAAAACAACAATTAAACATAGCCCATATCTCAGTTTAATCAAATGTACAATAATTTAAATGACCAATATTTAAAGTAAGCTCAATTTCATAAATCATGGAGTAAAAGAGTTTGGGGTCTTCAGGGTTGAAAGGGACCATGAATCAATCCCACATACCTTAGCTAACCAAGAAGAAATGAGAAGAAATTGGTGAAGAAGAAGACCCTTCCTTAAGCTCCAAGCTATCCTTCAAGGTTTACTTAAAGGGAGTCTTTATATGAGAGAGTTTGAATAATTCTAAGTTGAATTGAATTTGAATGAGAATAGAAGAGTACAGGTCTTTTGAGAGGTTTAGGATAGGTTAGAAAGTCATAAACAATCCTTAGGAATAGCCAAAGTTAAAAGAAAGCCATTAATAAAACAGATGTCAAAAAGTGTTAGGGGTCCCGTATAGGGGTTACACGGATCACCATGTGGCCATCCGTGAGGCTCTACTTAGACAAATTCTCTATTGACGAAGTTCTAAGACGGTGATTCCATACTTAGAAAATTTTTACACCAATACCCTTAGGGCTATCTCACGATCCGTGTAGCGGTCACACAGACTGTATGAGGTTCATGTGTGAAGTGCATTAGCAAAAATGTGGTTTTCAAGGGCAAGGCTCCTCTCATGAGCCACCACACGGCCAGTGAAGTGTCACACGAGCCGTGTGGGGTTTATGTGTTGAATGCCTTGGTCTTGTACTCCAACTTAAGGCTAACACTCTACACACAAGGCCAAGGACCACCTCAAGGCTCTTCCACATGGCTCATGATGAGTCACACGACCCATAAAGATGCCCATGTGGTGTTAGCTGGGTCAAAAACTTCCCAAAACTAAATTTCATGCGCTATTAAGGCCAAACAAAGTCTAGGTCCTTACATTATCTCCCCCTTGGGAACAGTCATCCCTGAATGTGCTGGAAGAAGGCTTGACTTGAACATGAAACATCCAAACACAAAGATACAATGCATATTTCATCACTTGAAAATCATAAAGTCATTAAAACTCATATCAAAAAATCTTTAAATCATTCAAAACATCTTTAAACCATTTTCATGCATATGTATGCATGTCATGTCATGAAACACAAGAGTGAAAGGATTAGGACCATTTGGAATAGGAAGAAGCTAATATCTTAGGCTTGAGTTGATTGGAAAAGATGTGGATATCGTTTCATCATGTCCAACTCTGCCTCCCATGTAGCACTCTCCACATGTTGATTTCTCCAAAGAACCTTAACCGAAGGCACATACTTGTTGTGAAGCCGCTTCACTTGCCTATCCAAGATTTCAACCGTGACTTCCTCTTAAGATAAGTTTTCGTAAACCTTAACACCTTCCAAAGACACAATTGTAGTAGGATCACCAATCAATTTCCTCAACAAAGACACATGGAAAATTGGGTGAATATAATTCAAATCCGAAGGCAAATCCAATCTATAGGCCACATTTCCAATCAGCTCAATAATATCATAAGGGCCTACATAACGGGGACCTAGTTTGCCCTTATCACAAAAATGCATTACACCCTCATGGGTAAGACCTTTAGATATACCCAATCTCTAACATGAAACTCAAGATCCCTCTTCCTAATATCTGAATAAGACTTTTGGCGACTTTGAGCCATTTTCAACCTCTCTTTAATCAACTCACCTTCTCCATGGACTCCAACACCAAATCCGGGCCAATGAAAGCCATCTTTCCCAACTCAAATCACCCCACTGAAGATCTACATCTTCTACCATACAAAGCCTCAAACAGTGCCATGCTAATGCTAGCATGAACACTAGAGTTGTAAGAAAACTTGATAAGTGGTAGATGATCATCCCAATTATCCTTGAATTTCAAAACACAAGCCCTAAACATGTCCTCTAAGGTTTGATTTGTCCTTTCAGCTTATCCATCGGTTTGAGGATGAAAAGAGGTACTTAACTTCACTCTAGTAGCATGTCCCTTTTTGAAGTGATTTCCAAAAGTGAGAAGTAAATTGGGTGCCACGATCCGATATGATAGAGCTAGGCACATCATGCAACCTCAGTAACTCTTAGATATACAACCTTTCATAATCTTCGGCATTGAAGGTAGTCTTAACGAGTAGGAAATGAGCCGACTTAGTCATCTAATCAACAATAACTCAAATTGAATCAAATTGCTTTCAGGTCCAGGCAACCCAACCACAAAATCCATGTTCACATCCTCCAACTTCCAAGTTGGAATCTCAATATCTTGAGCCAAACCACCAGGCCTTTGGTATTTTACCTTCACTTGGCTATATCTTTTTTCATACCATGCCACCAATATACCTCCCTCAAATCACGACACATTTTGGTAGATCTCGGATTAATAGAATAATGAGAGTTATGGGCTTCACTCATGATCACCTTTATAAGACCATCAACATCCAGAACCCCTTAAATCACGATATATTTTGGTAGATCTCGGAATAGAATAATGCGAGTTATGGGCTTCACTGATGATCACCTTTCTAAGGCCATCAACATCCAGAACAGACAATCGATCTTGATACAGAAGCACATTATCACCCTCTTGGGAGAAAACCTCTATCTTCTTTTTAACAACCAACTTCTTCAACCCAACCAATGGTGGGTCCAAATCTTCTGTGGTTGTTGATGTCAAGGCTAAGCCTTGACATCAACAACCACAGAAGATTTAGCCCCATTCTGTGCTTAGCCTTGACATCAACAACCACAGAAGATTTAGCCCCATTCTGAATATGAATACCACCCTCATTAGAGTCAGCCAATCTAACACCCAACCTAGCCAAATCGTGAACATCTTTTGCCAACTCCTTCTTTCCTTCACCAACACGAGCCGCGCTCCCCATAAATAGTCTACTAAGAGCGTTGGCTACAAGATTTGCCCTACCGGGATGATATTGAACACTCATGTTATAGTCTTTAGAGAGTTCCAACCACCTCCTTTACCTCAAGTTAAGATCCCTTTGGGTGAACACATATTGTAAACTCTTGTGATCGATGAAGACATCAACATGCACCCTATACAAATAATGTCTCCAAATCTTCAAAGCAAACACCACAGCCGTAAGTTCAAGATCATGAGTCAGTAATAACGCTCATGTACGTTCAATTTCTTTGATGCATAAGCTATCACCTTACCATGTTGCATAAGTACACAACCCAAGCTAATTCGAAAAGCATCACAACACACCAAAAACCCATCTAAGCCATCCAGTAGAGTCAAAACAGGAGCTGATGTAAGCAAATCTTTCAAAATCTGAAAACTCTTCACACATTCATCCAACCATACAAACTTTGCCTTCTTTTGAGTCGACTTGGTTAATAAGGATGTAATGGATGAGAAACCTTTAATAACTCTCCTATAATAACTGGCCAACCCAAGAAAATTTTGAATATCTGAGGGAGTCAATGGTCTAGGCCAATTCTTCAAGGCCTTGCTTCTTTAGGTCAACTTTAATACCATCACCGGATATCACATGACCAAGAACAGTTACTTCACCTAACTAGAACTCACATTTGCTGAATTTAACATATAATTGCTTCTCCCTCAAAGTCTGAAGAACAACTGAAATGATCCATATACTCACGCTCATTTCAGGAATAAATAAGGATATCATCGATGAAGACAACAAAAACACTATCAAGAAATGTCTTGAACACCTAATTCATAAGGTCCATAAATACCGGTGGAGCATCAGCCAAACCAAATGACATCACCAAAAACTCGAAGTGCCCATGTCTAGTTTGGAAAGCCATTTTGGGAATGTCACACTCCCTAACCTTCAATTGGTGATAGCCGGAATGGAGATCTTTCTTTGAGAAATGGGTGGGTCCTTGAAGTTGATCAAGCAAGCCATCGATACTTGGCAACAAGTATTTATTCTTGATGGTTATCTTATTCAATTGCCTATAATCAATGCACATCTGAAGGGACCTATCTTTCTTTCCTACAAATATTATTGGAGCACCCCATGGCGATATACTTGGTCTGATGAAGCCTTTCTCCAATAAGTCCTTCAATTGATCTTTCAACTTCTTCAAACTCAGCCGGTGCTTTATGATAAAGAGGAATAGAGATAAGTTGATATTTGGGAGGAGATAAATACTAAAGTCTTACTTCCCTTTCGAAAGGAATAATGGGAAAATCTTCGAGAAACACATCCAGAAACTCATTAACCATCGGAACTGATTCAAGAGTAGGTGACTCAAACCCCTCATCTTTGACCCTTACAATATGATAGACACAACCCTTAGAAATGATCTTTTGGGCCTTGAGGTAGGAAATAAACCAACCTTTAATGGCGGAGTCACTACCCTTCCTTTCAAGAATAGGTTCATCCCAAAATTGGAATTTTGACTTTCTAGGTTCTACGATCTATAGATGCATATGAAGAATGCAACCAATCCATCCTGATCAAAATCAAACATCTCAAGTTCCACAAGATCACAAGAAGGACTTTATGCAAAACAGAGACTGGACAACTCCTATATACTCTTTGGACAACAATAGACTCACCCATGGGAGTATAAATCGAAAGAGGGGTCCCTTAAAATATAGAGACTCAATCCAAATGTAACAACCAAAAGAGAAGTCACAAAAGATAAATTTGCACCAGGATCAAGCAACTGATAAACATCAAAATTAATGACTTTTAACATACCAGTCATAACATTCGTACTCTCGTCTACATCCTATCAGGCATGAAAAGTATAGAACCTGTTGTTTCTGGGGGGCGCCACCTTGTGGAGCTCTTTGATAGCCTTGATAACTTTGGGCCACTTGACCCTAACCCTTCTGGGCAACTTTAGTCCTATCACCACACCTATAGTATGCACCCAAATCTTTCCAACAAACACCTGTGTGATTCTTTCAACACCTGACACACTGAGGAAGTAATGGCCCACCTCTAACCACTGTCTTGGAAGGAGGCACCCTAGCATTGCGAACCTTGTATTTGAACCTTGTCCCTATTAGAAGCAACCATAACCACCACCACCCTTGGAGTTGGAGAACCCACCATCGTAACAGGCCTTCTTAGAATCATTCACCCTCTTCTCTTTGAGATTTTTCCCTTCAATCTGTTTAGCAGAAGTCATGATTCTGGAGATGTCCATATCCCAAATGAGCATAGCTGTACGAGATTCTTTCACAACCAAATCAGAGATCCCAGAAATGAACTTGAGCATTCTTGCATAGGGGTCAACCATTAGCATAGGACATACTTTGAGAGCTTTGTGAACTTGAGGGCATATTACCTCATACTCATTCCACCCTATTTGATGTTGATAATTTTGGTCTTCTTAGCTTCCCTAAGCTGAAGAGGGAAGAAATGATCCAGAAAGGTAGATTTGAATTCTTCCCAATTAACTTCATCAACACAGACCCTGTCTATTAACATTTGAGTGTACCACACTTGAGCCACATCTTTCAATTGATAAGCAGCTAGCTCATCTTTCTCCTTTGAAGTCATCCCCATAATAGATAACACCTTAGACATTTCATTAATGAAGTCTTGAGCATCCTCATCAGCCTTTGATCCATAAGACTTTGGAGGATTCATCCAGGTGAAATCTCTTACTTTAGCAGTTGGAATTGGAGCACAGAGAGAAGATTAACCTATCTAGCCTTGGTGGTCACCACCTGGGCTAGCATGGCAATAGCAGTACGAAATTCACCATTATTGACCAGCTCTCCCATAGGCTCTTGAGGAGCTTGATCCTTATTAATCGGGGACTCTCTTGGTGAGGGAGCTATTCATGGAGGCATCTTCTATAATGTAGCAAGGACATCATTAGGGTTAAGAAGCATTAATACACGGTCCAAAGCATGACATAAGGCATAAAGAAGTGAGACAATTCCTAGAACACCATCATAGCCTCCCACTCATAGGTACGATACACTTCACACCCAACAATAGGACTCTACTCGACGCGACAAGTTGGAATCCGAGGATTAGTTATAAACCTTTCTCTAATACCAAGCTTGTTAACCCGGACCTAGGGTCTAGGAGTAACATAGCGAATGGGAACTTGAGAGTCCCCAAACAAATCTCCAAGTATCCACATTTATATCATCAGTTCAGAAGTGCATAATGAGGTAGTAAACTCATAGTTCTGAGGGATAGGAAAGTAGAACGCATGCTACGGGGATGTTACATGAGATAGGGATTAGCCTGATCCATATAGCACATAACACATATAAACTAAGGGGCAGGTAAGTATAACTCACTTTATTGGGATAGATCGGGACTTAGGACTTTTCATATCATAGCAAACATCATAATATCCATATTCAATAGATAGCCATAACCATAATATCCAAATAGCAAGCATATCATATATCCATACAAGAGTCTATGTGTTTTCCAATAATGCCTCTTAAGTCATGGAATAAGACGGGGGCCAAGACATGTCCCAGGCTCACCCTCAAAGTGAATATAACATAAGCGATAGCAACATAATAGGTAGATGGATGATGGCTTGTTTGGATGATAGCACTCGCCACAACCACTTTCATGAATTCGATTAGCCGTCAAAAGATGGATAGATATAATTTCCAGCCCATACATGGTTAGATCAGGTAGGTAAAAAGTATGCGTTAGTACATTTAAATATACTAAGTATTCAGGCATGCAATGCATACGAACTTATTAAACATGCATTCAATGTTAGATGGCAAAAGCACATATATAGAAAGAAGTATATAAGCAAAGAAGAGATATCAATATGCCCTGAAATCCATGATGGATAAAATGCCATAATGCTTCCACATAGAGGGGATGTGACCATAACCGACACCTCATACAAATGTGAGCTATTACATGAATTTGCCTGATGAAAGCCTCACATTGAGTGAGAGAAGATTACTTGCCAAAGGTAATGTACACAACACCTTACAACCTGGTCATTTCAGTGTGATGGACACCTTCCTTACGACCTGGTCATTTTGGAAGAATTTCCAAATCGTATCATATCATTGTTTAAGAATACCTTATGACCAAGTCATTTTTGTAAAGGTTACCATATACTTATGGTGACACATAGTTCATGGGAAAGGAAGAGGACCCTTGGGGATAGCCCTGATGCCTCCAATCTCATTCGATGCTAAGTCATCATCCCACAAGAATACATATAGATGTTTCCCAAGTTACATCTCTTTTTTAGGTGACAAAGTGGTTGCTGTCAAGATATAGAACCTAACCAAGATTAGGATCGATCCCACAGCGACTATGTAGCCTCAAGAAAATTCACCAATTTGCAATATGAATGGTTAACCAATTTAATTCCCCAAAGGGTGGGGGGGAGGGGGTTAGCAATAGTCAACAAAAAAATAAAACTAACTATTACGAGAGAAAAATCAATAATGGAGAGAAACTATGGTATTGTGTTTCCCATGATTCCCCAACTCATTATCACCGGATAACCCAATTATTTTCAAGTATATAACATGCAGGACGGTGATTTAAGTTCACCAAGCCTTTTGGTCAAAGGTAAGAGGTGAATTTCACTATGTTACTTGGCTCATCTCCATAGTGTGCATTACTAACCATTACCTATTAGTTCCAGTACAACCTCCCCTTGGCCGGGTTTGGTTGATTAGGCGAGAACACATTAGTCGAATCTTTTTAATTAATCTCTTTCCTATTCGTTACTACCTTTGTCCGGTCAATAACACTAGGCGGACTCTAATGTTGGCCACCACTAGAAAATATGCAAAATGAAGAGAGTTAATTAATACAAGAATATACACCTTCTAAGAATCGTGAAATCCGTTTTACTTTGTTAATTCTTCATGGTTCCCAGAACTCTAGTTGTGGATTTAGCTACTCATGCTATGTGTTGATGCAGAAATTATGAATTGAGAAGACATAATTAAACACTTACACAATAGATCTAAGAGTAAGTAATCCAACTTCAATGAAAATCACAAGCTTAAAGATCAAATTCAACCAAAAGTGTTCGCAAAGACTCTCTTACAATTTTCTCTCTCAAAATATTGAGTTCTCTGAGTACAAGGTGAAAACTTATGAAAAATAACCTAAAAGACCTATTTATAATAATTAAATTCAAGTCCTAAACAAAATAGGAGAACTAGTTAGCATGCCATACGCAAGCTCTTTACGACCCGTAATGAAATTTATGGCTCGTAATCGGGGTCTTGTACTCAGCTACTGGAATTTTTGACTTCAACTCTACGACACCGCTCTACGACTACGACTTGTAAAGTGGTTTACGACCTGTAAAGGGGATCTACTGATGACATTCCTGCAAGTCCACTTCTCTGATCCTCAGGGCACTAATCTCTTCTACTACTCATAAACTCTTGTACGACTCATCTGCATGTTCATAGAATGAACTTCAGAAATGAGCCCCTCACTGGAAATCTTCATGAAACCTCCCTACGGCCTGTAGAATCGTCTATGACTAGTAGAGGGTCTCGTATAACAGCAAATCTGCAGCAACTTCTTAACTTTGTCCAAAATCATGGCCAACCTGTAATCATGCAAATATAAACACAAAAACACATAAAACCCACTAGCATCGCATTGAGAACACATATAATTCGATGTTTTAAGCATCAAATGTTCTATATTTTGGCAGCACATCAACACCCTCAACTTAAAATTGTTGCTTGTGCTTAAGCGATGAACTCCATCTATATAGACATTACAGTAACACATAGACCTCAACTCAATGACATACATTACATAAATCTCAGACTTAGATACCCACACCAACTTTTCAAAACAAGATTAGATAGTTATTTAGTAAACCAATGCAAACTAGTGCATGTGACAACACATCTATAACAAGTAAGGTATTATCAAAAATCCACAATCACTGAACAAGCCTATTGCTAACAAAGCAAGTAAGTGCCCTCACAGAAAGAAATCCCGTATTTGACACTCCACGACATTTCCATGTTTAGCATTGTGGTTGTGCAAAATCACTCACTCTCATAACATATATTTATGCATGATGTCTAATACCAAAGGCTTATCCCTACACTCATGACTCGAACCTTTAACTAACTGGACTCGGATCACTTTGGGACTTTCTAGGCTTGTAACGTAAGCTCGGGGTGCTTTGGTATGATATTATGGGAAAGTAGTGACTAAAGGCCCTCCTTGAAACTGCATTTTTCGATGCTTTTGCCTTGACAACTTTGCTTTTTTCACCTTATTCTCTATTTTTCCTATTTCATGCTTTTCTGGGTGCTTTCTTTTCATTTTTCAACTTTTTACCTTGTTTTTACACTTCATTTTGCTTTTTAGCTCACATCTAAGGCGCACATATTTTCTTGCACCCAATACATGATTTTTCTCTTTTCTACGTACCACTTGCTCACCCCTTTATTTTTGTATTTCACCCTTACACCATCCACCCTCAACTTAGGCCTTCGGCCTGTTTTGAGGTGCATAATATCCATCCTCTGAACCAGGCCACTTTTGGTAGCCACCCCCTACTTAGGCTTTTTGCCTTAGCCAAGGTACACAATGTTCTAGGAAAGACCAGGGCCAATTTTAGGATTTTACAACTAACAAGACTAGGTTAGTAAGGTGTTCTCAAAAAATAGGTACATATTAGGCTCAAACATTAGGAACAAGGGATTATATCATCATTTTGGTTGGTCATTTTTAGGCTAAAGTGGACTATATAAAAACAATGGCCTAAGATCCTTTCCTAATCTAATTAATCTACAATTTAATTTAGAGTAACAGGGCAAGTTCTGAATTAGCACAAACACATGAATTTATCAAAATAATGCTCACACTTACATGACACTATATACATTATCAACAAAAAGACTCACAGATTATGCTTCTTATCTCCATGTACCCTCACTTATCATAACAGATATTATCACACACCTAAACATGCATGGTTGCTATCTAACTATAAATAAAAAATTTGGGGGGTATCATTTTTCAAATAAAACACAAAAACATGCTATATGCCAGAAGTGTTGGTAATCTATGCTACAAATATTATCTAAACATCCTAAATGTGTTGGTTCAATAGAAAGTAAATATCCACAAGGAAAAAGAACACAGGCAATAAGATCCCATATGTGGTCAAAAACATGCCTGGTGGCCTAAGCACCAGTGTGTGGCTGAGTCTGGCCACCCTTCTCCTATGGGGTGGTCTGCTCAGTAGTGGAGCTCTATCCGGAGGGGCCATCACCCTTACCTATTCCGTCTCTCGAGCTTATATCATCTCCTCATCTTGTCTTGATCTCCTCAAGGCAAGCTCAAGCTCCTCATCTTTTATGAGCTTCGTATGTACACATCGCTCATCTAGCTTATCTTCCATGCAGGGTATCTTCCTAAGGGAAGATTGGATGGGGTCCTATGGAGCAAATAATCAACCACCAGCAGCGGAGATATAATCAATGGTAGTGAAACTGGTGTTGCTAGTGCTACTGTCAAGTCAGCTCGGAGCTGCTAGATCTTCGTCTGCATAGTTGACAAGTCTGAAGGCTTGGCCTCACCCAATCTCCACTGTTCCTTGTCCTCAAAGGCGTCGATACGAGCATTCACAACAAAAATACGATCTTGGATAGTAGCTACTGTGAATGTCTGGCTCTGACCCTTCGAGTTTGTTACTGCCTGGCGGCCCATGGCTTGATTTGATGAACAAGCTGAGTCAACTGCAACTCATCATATGATAACATCTGCGCTAAGGCCTGTATAGATGCGTTGGACACGTAGATCATGCCCGTAGTAATAGGCTGTGAAGTACTGGACTGTGGTATAGGAACTTCAATAGTGGACACCCTCTCTTCAACTGCCTCCGGCTGCGAGGGCCTCTCCTTAATGGCTGCAACAATAGTAGTAGTGGCAGTCTCAGAACCCTCAGGTGGTGGCGTGGGGGCGAACATCTCAGGCATAGGTGGAGGTTATGCTCATCGAAGTGCCACTGGGTTCTCTTAAGCCTGGATCAGGCTGGGATCCAATGTATGTTGCACCTCAATCATCTAGTGCAACTGATGTAGTATCTCCATCCTCGAATCTAGACAGAGCCAGTACATCAAGAACGTTAATGGGATGGAGGTAGACCTCTTCAATGCAGCCTCATGAATCTACTCAGCAATGAGGCAAGCCTAATCAATCTCATAACCACCTAAGATGCTGGCAATCAAAACCACACGCTCCAACGTCAGAGTATTATCAACAAGTGTTGGCCGAATGCATGAATGAACAACCACCCACCAAAACTTGGTGGGGAACTGAGTGAATAGGATCCAAGTGAATGATGACCGAAATAGGTTTCGGACCCTGCTCAGCAATGTACCCAGCCACCCATCTCATCAAAGTGGCTCACCTCTTTAGGTCTTTCATCATAAGTGGGTCCCTAATCTGCCCTACCATGTAGTCAAACTCTTCAGTAGATCTAGGGGAAGGAAACTCGGGACCAAATAACATACGGCTGTGGCATTTGATATATCCACCCGCCAGCCCCTCACTCCCCTCTCGGTTAGTTTGGGCTGAGCGAGGGGATTTTTCCCCTTGGGAAGAGTGAGATGGATGGTGGCTGCATATGAAGTATAGAAATCTCTCACCATAGTCGGGGAGTATCATCCAAGAGATTCAATCAGCACTCGAGCTCGTATCTAATCACTGTTTCCTGGAGACTGAGGACATAGTCGATTCTGTCGGCATGACTCTGGGCTCCTCATAAATAGAGTGGGCTGGCGATCTCTCTGCTATGTGCCCTCTGTATAGATCTCTCGCATACCCTTGACGCACCACTAACTAGTGTGAGAATTCAGTGTAGACGATGATGATCGGGGTGCGGCGGAGGACTCTGTCTCTGATCTGTCCTCAGAGCCTCTCTTAGAGCTGGACTCCTCTATGGATGGAGTCATTTGTGGTAAACCGCTCTCATCGCTTCCTCCTCCCTCAAACTAGGGAGTGTGAGCAACAGGAGCCTGAGTATGCCCATCTCTGGCATCGACTCTAGTCTATGGTCAGCCTCTAGATCCAGGCTGACATCCAGTACTTCTAACGAGCCAGTCAGCTGAGTGGCCTGCTTATCCTCTGAAGGCTCATCTCTGAGCCTCCTTTGCATGGCCCAAATTTTGTCGCGTTTGGATTTAAGAGCCATAGTAACTAAAACATAAATATAAACGTACCCTGGTTAGCCCCAACAAATCAAAATTGGAATGCAAAAAATTATCTGAGTTGAGTTACAGAAGGGTTTTATAAAAGTACATTTACAGGTCATAGTGGATACCATGAGCTGTAAAGAGCCTTCGTACCATTAGTTAAAACAATCTTTGTTACTACAATAGTCTAGACCAGGTACAACTCATAAAGTGGTTTATGAGTCATAGACTAGGTTGTAGAGATTTCCAGTGAGTGATTAATTCCAAGCAGGGATCTATAAGACCTATCTACTAGTCGTAAAGTGATCTATGACTCGTAGAAGGTCTATTTTAATGGATACTCATTAACATCAAGTTTCTGGAGTTTTGCACGAGGGGTAATTATGGTTGGTGGAATGACCCACGATTTGTAAAATCCACTCATGAACCAGAAAACTCAGTCACCTGAGTTTCTAAGCCCATCATACGGGCCTCAATGAATTTTTCAATATGCAAACTACCAGCATCTAAGCAAAAACTCACACACCCACATAATTTGCACACCACAACCATCACCCGCAACATGTTCCATACATATATACCCCATCGAAAGTGATTAAGCATAAATTATCCTATGATCCGACCACTTCTAATTGATTCAAACAAGATTATGTACCTATCTCATCACCCACCAATTCACAAACACAATTATTCAATCACATATGGTGAATGACTCAATAGGTACAAACAATTAACATTCACATAGGGCCTAAGTTCCTAATTCTAAACTCAGTCAATAAATCAAACATGGGCACCCAAATTTTAACTAATCAAAAACTAGATTCAAGCATAGCTTTTATTACTAAACACCATCCCCCATATAATTTCCAAATCAATCATTCCAAATACCGCAAATTAAGGGTTTTAATTAAATCAAAAACTTACCAAGAATTAAGATTTAACTTAAAGAAGATTAGAGTGGTGAGTTTTCACAAAACCCTAGGGTGCTAGAAATTTTTACCAAAAAAATTATGTCGGTGGCCAGAGGTGATCAAAAATATGAGGGTGTGGTGTAGCTTGGGAAAATTTTGTAAGTCAGGTCAACTATGGGGACAAAATAATTTGACCCTTTATTTTATATTGACTGGATCAACAGAAGGTTACTGGCCTTCGACTTTACAAAACACCGATTACGAGCCGTAGAGGGTTTTACGGCTCGTGAGTCACGGTTTCGTAGAACATCCAAACCCTAAATTTCAGGACTAGGTTTTACGAACCAGTCCACAAGTTGTAAAGTATTTTACGGTTCGTATAGTTGGTCGTCGATACTCCAACACTTAGCAAATTATCCAGAAAACTTATCTGGGTTCCACGGGCCCCATTCACGACTTGTAGTTTGACCTACAAGTCATAAAGTTGGCTCGTGGAAGTAGAGTGCATAATTTCCTGCTTACTGGAATTCTCTACGAGGTGGGGTACGAGTCATAAATTGTTTTATGGCCCGTAAACCCAGTCGTACAAACTAAACTTCATACTCTTCTTAGCAAATCTAGCTGGCTTAGTCCTGTACCTGCATACTCTTCATAAAGCACTTTGTTGCCCTAAATGCAACTAGACTGTTACCCTAAATGCAACTAGCCCAGTGTCAAAAATTACAATCAAGACACAAGAAAATAAACTACCTATGAATCCAAAAACTGAAAATAGACCTATATGTATGCTGTTACATCAAAAACATTGGGTTGCCTCCCAAGTAGCGGCTAATTTATTGTCGCAGCGCAACTTGGACAAATTGGTTACTCATACTTCACCAATTGCCCGTACTTTACTCTTCAACTCGTCTGAATGCTTCATGGACTGACAAATATTGAACACGAGTTCTTCATCATTCAATCTAAACCTGAGTTGACCAGCTTCCATATCCACTAGGGCTCGTCCAATGGCTGGGAATGGTTTTCCCAAGATGATTGGGATGTCAAAGTCAACTTCGCAATCTAGGATTACAAAGTCTGCAGGGAATATGGACGTCTCAATTTTTACCAACATATCATATAATATTCCCATAGGCTTCTTCACCATGCAATCCTTCATCAATAACCGCATGCTAATTGGAATAGAGGCTCATAATCCAGCTTTTTGTAGACCGCAAGGGGCATCAGATTTATGTTGGCACCTAGATCATATAGTGCCCTTGTGAACTCCACATCTCCAATGGTGCAGGGTATGGTGAAAGCACCTGGGTCTTCCATTTTTTGAACCAAGGACCTCGTAGCAATAGCACTGCAATGTTGAAGCACTTGGGAGAGCTCCTGACTCAAAGTGCACTTTTTGGTGACCAAGTCCTTCATGTACTTCGCATGCCCTGGCATCTTCTCCAATGACTCGATGAGAGGGATATTAATACACAATTACTTTAGCATAGAGAGAAAGTGCTTGAATTTGCCTTCTTTCTCCCTCTTTTTAATTCTCTTAGGGAAAGGAGGAGGAGGCCTAGGAGTAGTCTTCAACCTCTGTGGAAAAAAAGAAGCTTCACTCACCCTATCCTTGCCATGATCATCTCCTTCATCCGCATTCTTTCTTGAAATCATCTCCTCATGAACATCTTCCTCATCAATTAGAATGGGAAGATCAAAATGGTATTTGCCACCCCGAGTAGTAACCGCCATACACTATCCATCATTCTTAGGATTTTGCACTCTATTACTAGGCAGTGTACCCCTCTGATGCTGATTAAGCTGAGTCGATACTTGACCAAGCTGTTGTTCTAGCTGTTTGATAGCCCAGACTGAGATTCTATTTTTTGCTTAATACTTGAAATCTCTGATTTCATGCCACTTAGAGTCTTATCTTGTGTCTTAGCCTTCTTCAACAGGCAATCAAACATCTCCTCTATTTTGGAATTTCTTGCACCTGCATCGCGATTGTGTGGTGGCACATAAGGACCATTTCTGAAGCCTTCTCTGCAACCTCAATCTATATCTGGACCTTGTTCCTATCATAGTAACCTCCGCGGTTGTCCCCGTAAGATCCATCTCTACAAAAGTTTCGACCTTGGTTTCCTTGACCTTGGCACCATTAGTCCTGATTGAACCATTGGTTGTTGGTCTAGAAACCCCCCGTCTGATCAGCAACAAAACTTGCGTCCTCATCATAGTATGGCTCCTCATACATGGGTGCACATGGAGGTTGATGAACCACTGCATTCACTATCTCTTGGCTCTACTTCACCATCACCTCCATACCTATGCGAATATGAGCAAGCTGCTATATGATTTCTTCATCAATTCTGGCTTGCTTTAGACCTACACTGACATCACATAAACTCTTAATGGATGCTCTATGTCACCGCCCCCATGCACAAGTTGTGTTGACCACTCTTTCCATTCACCCTACAATCCATGCAAATGGTTGATCTAGAAACATGCCCCCATAATAGTGTCAGCACAGGCCTGACCATTCTTATCAAGGTCACGGTAGAAGATCTCCACCAATGCGTCATCAACTATCTTATGGTTAGGGATGCTCCTCAGGCATTTGGTGAACCACTCCCAAGTAGTGCTTATCGAATCACCAGAAAGTTGCTCGAAGTTATTGATTTGGTCTTTTAACTTGAGCTTCTTTGATCTAGGGAAGTTCCTCTCTAAAATGGCCTTCTGCAGGTATGCCCAACTGGTGATTCAACTCTGTGGGAGCTCAAATAGCCATTATGTAGCATTGCACATAAGAGACAATGGGAAGACAAGGAGTCCGACAACATCCATATACAGATTCTTTGATCCCATCACACTCTTATAGACAAATGCCACATTGTGTAGGTGGTTGTGAGGATCCTCCGATGGTAAGCCCGCAAATAGCCCACTCGAGACTGTGAACTTTGTGTCTGCCGGTAGTGGTGGCAACACAATAACTCCAGTCACCTCCATAGCCATGGGATTCAACCTGTATTAATTCCACTAGTAAGTATTGGTGTTGAAATCCTGAGGCTATGGAATGTCCTCCAAATGAGGTGGATTCTCCTTCTCTGCATCCTCATTACTATTCCTATTCAGAGCTGCATTGGCTATGTTATTGGTGTTGTCTTAGGCCATTCTTCTTAGTGTTTGGTGGATCTATAGATTAAATGGAGTTAAGGGATTTCCATGACTCTGAGTGTTGGGCATACACTACATCTACACCTTGAAGAACTAAAACAACAAACAAAAGTGAAATAAGGGAACTAAGGATTAACACTCAAATTACTAATGAATTCACTAAGTCTAGTCGTATTCCTCGTCAACGGCACCAAAATCTTGATGTCACCCAAGTTACACCTCTTTTTTAGAGGATAAAGTGCTTACTGTCAAAATATAGAATCTAACCAAGGTTAGGGTCGATCCTTCAGGTAATACATAGACTCAAGAAAATTCACCAATTTGCAATCCGAATGGTTAACCAACTTAATTCCCCAAAGGGGGGGAGGGTTTACAATAATCAACAAAAAATAAAACTAACTAACTATTACGAGAGAAAAGTCAATAATGGAGAGAAAATAGAGTATTGTGTTTCCCATGATTCCCCAACTCAGTATCATCGGATAACCCAATTCTTTTATAGTGTATAGCATGTAAGACGGTAATTTAAGTCACCGAGCCCTTTGGTCAAAGGTGAGAGGTGAATTTCACGATATGACTGGCCCATTTATATAGTGTGCATTACTAACCATTATCTATTAGTCCCAGTAAAACCTCTCCTTGGCCCAGTTTGGTTGATTAGATGAGAACACATCAATTGAATCCTGTTAATTAATCTCTTTTCCTATTCATTACTACCTTGGTCCAGTCAGTAACACTAAGCGGGTTCTAATGTTGGCTACCACTAGAAAACATGCAAAACGAAGATAGTTAATTAATACATATATATACACCTTCCGAGAATTGTGAATTATCTAGTTTTATTTTGTTAGTTCTTCATGGTTCCCACAACCCTAGTTGTGGATTTAGCTACTCATGCTATGTGTCAATGCAAAAATGAATTAAGAAAACATAATTAAACACTTACACAATAGATTTAAGAACAAGCAATCCAACTTCAATGAAAATCACAAGCTTAAAGATCAAATTCAACCACAAGTGTTCTCAAAGTCTCTCTTACAATTTTCTATATCAAAATATTGAGTTCTCTGAGTACTAGGCAAAAGATTATGAAAAATAATCTAAGAGACCTATTTATAATAATTAAATTCAAGTCCTGAACAAAATAGGAGAACTGATCGACATGCCATATGAAAGCTACCCATATTGATGTTTACGGCCATAACTGGGGCCTCGTACTCAGTTGCTGGAATTTGGACTTCAACACTACGATATCCGTCTACGACTCGTAAAGCGGGTTTCATTTGATG
>JAPFFP010076321.1:0-23225 GCA_026153255.1 Solanum medicagineum | reverse complement strand
TATACCAAAGTCTATGTTCCTTTCGAAAGGAACACCAGAAAGCTCATTAGGAAAGACATCAAGAAACTCATTAACAACCGAAACCGACTCTACAGTAAGGACTTTGGACTCAACACCCCTAACCCTCACAAGATGATAGAGACAACCTTTAGAAATCAACTATTGGGCTTTAAAACAAGAAATGAATCTACCCTTGACCACCACATCATGACTTTTCCACTTAAGGATGGGTTCATAAGTGAATTGAAATTTAACCCTGCGGGTTCTAAAATGAATAGAAGCATAATATGCATGCAACCAATCCATCCCCAGAATTACATCAAAATCCACCATATCTAATTCAACAAAATCTGCAAAATGAACATGGGACAATTTCCATAGACACTTTTTGCAACAATGGACTCACTAACAGGGGTAGACACTTCATAAGGTTCATCCAACAATTCTGGGTTAACATGGAGCTTTTGGCAACAAAAGAAGTAATAAAAGAAAAAGTGGCACTCGGGTCTATCAAAGCATACACATCAATATCAAAAACCTTTATCATACCTGTGATGACATTGGGCACCTCATTCACCCCTTACCTCCCTTGAAGAATATAGAGCCTATTTTGCCTTGGAGCATCCTGATGTTAGCCTCCTCTCCCCTTTGGACCCACATTTGCACCTTGTCCTTGTGGACGACTATCTCTACCTTTGTTTTGAGCACATGGACAATCAATCATTAAGACCCACCTCACCACAACCATAGAAAGCATTAGTGTGCTTCAAACATGGGCCATTACGGCTCCTACCACACCTTTGGCATATAGGGTTATCATTAGCTAACCTCCTATTAGGAGCATTGGAAGACCCTTGGGCTTGGAACTTGTGGCCTTAAGGAAACCGACCGGTATTGGAATTTTGGAATCCACCTTTAAAATGAGCCTTCTTAGACTCACCACTTCTTCTTTTTAAAGCATTTCACCTTTTAGTTGTTCTTCATATGTCATGAGGCGAGACAAATCCATATCACCTATTAGCATGGCAATACGACACTCCTTATTAACCAAGTCGGACACACCCGACTCAAATGTATTCATCCTTGACCATGGCTTGGCAACCAATTATAGAGCATACTTGGAGAGTTGGTTGAACTTGAGGGCATACTCCCTCACACTCATAGACCCTTGCTTTAGATTCATAAATTCCATCATCTTCGCCTCCCTTAGCTTCATAGGAAAGAACCATTGAGAAATGCTATTTGAACTCTTCCCAAGGGGTAGCAATATCATTCCCCTTTTCCATCTTCCATTTAATGAACCAAATATGAGCCACCCTTTTGAGTTGGTAGGCCACCAACTCCATTTTTTCCGCCAAATTAACCTCCATAACAGATAGCACGTTATACACCTCATCAATGAATTCTTGAGAATCTTCATCCACCTTGGATCCATGGAACTCAGGTGGGTTCATTCTAGTAAAATCCCTTAACCTTGAGGCTGGAGTAGGGGCATGAGGAGCTTGGGCTTCTTGGTTGATTTGGTTGGTCATATCATGAGCAAACATAGTGATATCGTCTCAGAACTCATCACGGGACACTCCCCTATCTTGAGGAGCTTGAGGAGTAGGAGGGACCGGTTGCTCCTTGGGTGAACGAGCTCTCCTTAATTTTCCTCTTGGAATAGACATGATCTAGAACAGCAAAGAACATTTGCTAGAGGAAAATCCTTACCTTACTTCTAAAGCACGACATAGATCATGAAGCAGAGAAACATTTCCTAAAATGCCTCATAGCCTCTCACTCATAGTTGTGGTGCAATTCACAACTATGAATATGACTCTATTCGACGTGGTGTGTTGGATTCCGAGGACCACTAACAATCTAGTGCTCTGATACCAAGTTTGTCATGACCCAAGCTAGGGCCTAGACATGACACAATGAATGGGGACCCAAACAAGCCTTTTAGCATATCAATCACACATCCTTGGTCGCAGAAGCAAAGTAAACAACAAGAAGAGATAATGAAAAAGGGAAGCAAGACTGAGGGAAGTCTTTGATAGAAATAAAATACTCAAGACTCAAGCTCAAAACATAAATACATTAACTGTTCAAACAACATCTTTAAACATAGATAAGAGCGAGGGCCAAGACACTTTCCAGGCTCACCTACATAGTATCAAGTGTTCAACATAAAGAGATATCAAAAGTAAGAGTAGCGTAGCTAGCATCCCCGTACTTGAGAACTCACTAGAGCTTATCTTCTAAAGCACTGAACTAGCTGATGTTTACGCTCCAACAGTAAAGCAATCGTAGTCAACAATAAACCTAACCGAATGTTAGGGTTGAATCCACAGGGAATACGGGGCTTAACTATGTTGACCCACTATCAATCATTTCAAGTATTGATCACTATGTTCTCAAAAATTGGGGGGGGGGGTTGTAATTCAAATGGAAGAACAAAAACACGCACTACTAATTATGCAAGAAGACGATCAATTTGAGGGACAACTTGGTAATTGTGTTCCACATGATTCGTTGACTCAATTACCGTAGATACTATAACTCTAATTAGGAATTCGCATCTAGGATGATAACTTAGGTTCTTCCAGCCCTCTTGTAAAGGTGAAGGTCAAATTTCACCATGGCGCTTGGTCGACAACCATGGTTTGTCAACTAACTGTTACCTATTGTCCCAGTCAACCTTCCCTTGGTTAGGTTTGGTTGATTAGACGAAACACATCAATCGGATCCTGTCATCTACTTATGTTTTCCTATTCGTAACTACCTTGGTTTGGATCGTGATAGTAGGCGGGGTTTGGTATTGGCCACCACCAAACAACAATCAAAGCGAAGGGAAATAAACAATACATGCAAAAACCCCATCAAAGAAATGCACAAAGTCTACGTTAAGTCAACTGCTCATGGTTTCCACAAGCCTAAGTTGTGGGTTATTAGCTACTCATGGCTAAGAAAAAATCAACAACAACGAACAAGAGAGACATAGTTGAGAGATTATCCAATAAAATGAAGAACAAAGACACCTTCAAGTTAAAAACCACAAGCTTGGATTAATGCCAAATGAATACAATGTGATTATCCATTCCCCATAAAGTGGGTCTTCCAATTAAAAATTGAAATTTACACTAAACCCTAGAAATGTTCTAAGAATATTCAAGAGAGAATATTCAAAGTTGTGGAATCTTAAAATGTTCAATGTGTGGAGCTAAAACCCTAACATTAAGTATTTATACTATTTACAAAATAACCCTAAAATTTAAATAGAAAATACAGTTGGTAACAATTACGTCTCGCAAATACGACTCATAGGTTGACCTACAAGTCATTATCGGGTCTCGTAGTCAGCATCTGGCATTTTGGACTTGAATGATCTGACCCACTGTTACAAGTCATTGCTTGAGTTTCGACTCATATGCTCCTCTCGTAGTCTAGGCCTACAGTTCTTGGTCCAAACTTTTGGTTCACTGTTTCTTGCTACGAAACCCACCTATCTGAGTCGTAGTGAGACCTACGACTCGTAGGGTGGCTTCGTATGACGGACCTCTACTTCTTAGATTTTTTATTTTTCTCTCTGGAACCCACTAGAAGGGCATCCTACAACTCGTAACATGAGCTACGACCTGTATTTTCTGCACAACTAACACAAACATTACATAAAATCCATAAAATGTTGCATTAGGAACTTGCAAAATCTCTTTTTTAGGAATCAAATGTGTTGTACTTTGACAGCACATCAACACCCTCAACTTTGAACTGTTGCTGTCCTCAAGAGACAACTCGATCTAAGTAGACAATAAGAAACACATAGCAACTACTCAAATAGCATATATATCACTTAACTCCAATTCAGGTACCTAACTCTCATTTTCAAAACCTGATTGCAAAGCTATCAAACGAATCAAAGCACAATGATACATTCGGCAATCCAACTATGATAAGTGAAGGAGTATCAACAATGCACAATCACTGAACGAGTCATATATCAATCATCCAATGCAAATGCCCTCACCGAAAAGAAGTACCTCTCTCTCACTCAAAATGCATTCAAGGTTGAGGGATTGTGCAAGAATTCTCACTCTCACAAATGAAATTCATGCATAATGACTAACAACATAGGCTTGCCTCTAAACTCAAACTCCGGACTATTCACAAGTTGGATTCGGATCACTTTAGGACTTAAATGGGCTTGTAAGGTAGGCTCATGGGGCTTTAGTATGGCATTTTAGGCAAGTTGTGACTAAAAGCTATTCTTGAACCATGTTTTTAAACACTCTCACCTTCATAACTCAATCATTTTCATTTATACCCTCCCTTTTCTTCTTTTTCAAGCTTTTCTGGGTGCTTTCTTTTCTTATTTCAGTTATGCCTTATTTTTGAACTCATTTTGCTATTCATTTCAACTCAAGGCGACTTTTCTTTCTTTTTATCCCACCCTACACATGGTTTTTGTCTTCTTTCTTTCTTTACCAACTATCTCATTTTCATTACTTTATCACAACAAAGGGCACCCTCAACTTAGGCTTTTAGCCTGAGGTAAAGTACAGAATATCCATTCCCTAAACCATGGCCACCTTTGGTAGCCACCCTCAACTTAAGATTTTTGCCTCAATCAAGGTTCATATGTTCAAGGATAGACCAGGGCTTTGATATCAAGGTACTTCACAAACCAAGGCTAGGCTAGCTAGGTATCAAGAAAGAACAGGTACATGTTATAAAGCTCAAACGTTTGGAACAAGGGTTAAATTACTACAATTGGTAGGTCATTTAGGCAAAAGTGGACTCATTAAAAGAACAATGACCTAAGATCCTTTCCTAATCAACCATGTCTCCAGTCCAATCTTTGAGTAACAAGGCAAGTTCTGAGTTAGTACACAATGCATAAATATGAGAAAATAGGCTCATACACACATGACATTGCATACACAATCACATAGACTCATATGTCATGCTTCAAGCATCAACTTGCCTCCTTATAAATATATGCAAGGTTGCAATGGTAATAAACAATCTCAAAAATTTTGAGGGTATCCAATTTTCAAAACATTCATAGTACATTTCAAGATGATATATATAGTAAATACTATATAACTACAAATTATCTACACTACCTAAACATGTCGGTTCAACAGAAATTAAAAACATCCACAAGAAAAAAGAAATACTGCAAGAAAACCTTAGGATTAAAAACAAGGGAAGTTATAGACTCTAGGGTACTCAAACTTCACCCTAATCCATAACTTGCCACACCCCACCAAAAAAAGATACTTTTTCCTCAAAGTAAACACATATCAGTAATAAGAGAAACAAGGGTCATACCTTGGGTTGCCTCCCAAGAAGCGCCTGAATTAGTGTCGCAGAACGACGATATGAACTTCAGTTCTCATGCTTCTTCAAGGTCCCAGACCGCCACTATCTTGATTTCCTCCATATCACCTATATATAGCTTGACTCTTTGACTATTAACCTTGAAGATGTTTCCATCCTTGCTTTCTAACTCAATGGCACCATGATTAGAAACACGTACTACTTGGAAGGGCCCTGTCCACATGGATCTCAGTTTCCCAGGAAACTATTTTAGCCTAGAGTTGTAAAGCACACCATGTCTCCTAGTGTAAATTAGTGGTTCTCGATTCTGTGATCATATTAAACCTTCATTCTTTACTTGTACAAGGTAGAGCTCTCACATGCTCGCAACCGGAATTCATCAAGTTCATTAATTTGCATTAGCCTAGATGTTGTTGCTTCATTCCAATCTAGGTTTAGCATTTTTAACGCCCAAATTGCTTTGTGCTCAAGTTCAACTGGTAGGTGACAGGCCTTTCCAAATACCAATTGATATGGAAATATACCAATTGGTGCTTTTAAGGTAGTGTGGTAGGCCAAAAGTAAATCATCCAACTTACGAGACCAAACAGTGCGATTCACATTCACAGTCTTGGACATGATTTGTTTTATCTCTCTATATGACACTTCTACTTGCCCACTTATTTGGGATGATAAGGCTTCGCCACCCGATGTTTTACACCATAACTCTCAAGGAGAGCCTTAAACAATCTTTTACAAAAGTGAGAGCCTCCATCACTGACAATTGCTTAAGGTGTTCCAAACTTGGTGAAAATATTTCTTCAAAGAAAACTTGTGACACTCTTGCCCTCATTGTTTCGCAAGGCTATGACTTCCACCCATTTAGAGACATAACCTATAGCAACTAGGATATACTTATTCCCATGAGAACTAACAAAGGGTCCATGAAGTCAATACCCTAGACATCAAACAACTCGATAACCAAAATAGGATTAAGAGGAAGTTCTTGTCTCTGTGAGACTCCACCCTCTCTTTGGCACCTATCACAAGACTTGACATAATCATAAGCATCCTGATGTATAGACGGCCAATAGTATCCACACTATAATATCTCATATGAGCTCTACTGTGATGGCCACCCTTCAACGAAGAGTGGCATGTTTCAAGAATACTCACCATTTCCACTTCTGGAACACATCTACGAATGATCCCATCGGCACATATGCGAAATAGGTATGGTTTATCCCAAAAGAATTTCTTCACATCATGCATGAACCTGTGACATTGATGGGTATTGAGATCAGGCGGCACTATATCACTCACTGGATAATTGGCATAATCTACGAACTAAGGGATAAGATCATGTGAGGCTTCCAACACCCTCTCATCAGGAAAGGAATCGTCAATATGAAGAGTATCATCAAACTGCATCATAGCTTCATCCTCTAATCTGGAGAGATGGTCAGCAACTTGATTCTCGGGCCCCATCTGTTGGTCACATCAAAGTTAAATTCTTGCAGTAGAAGCACCCATTTGATCAGTCTTGGTTTTGTATTCTTCTTAGCAATCAAATGCTTAAGTGATGCGTGGTCCATGTGCACTATTACCTTGGCTCCCAACAAGTATGATAGAAATTTCTCAAATGCAAAGACTTGTGCAAGCAACTCTTGCTCAGTTATTGTGTAGTTTTTCTGGCCCATATTGAGTACGTTGCTAGCATAGTAGACAGGATGTAGAATCTTCTCCGTACGTTGTCCCAGTACCACACCTAAGGCAACTCCACTAGCATCACATATTAGTTCAAAGGGTTTTGACCAATCTGGGGCTACTATGACGGGCTCCAAAGTCAACCTTCTCTTCAATTCTTCAAAGGCTTGCATACGGACATCATCGAACACAAATTTGGCATCCTTCTCCAACAGTTTGCACAAAGGTTGCGATATCATGGAAAAATCCTTTATAAAGTGTCGGTAGAACCCTGCATGACCCAAGAAGCTCCTAACACCTTTTACATAGATCGGTGGTAGGATTTCTCAATAACTTCAATCTTTGTTTTATCAACCTCAATGCCTTTGCCAAAAATTCTATGACCAAGCGTAATACCTTCCTTGACCATGAAGTGACACTTCTCCCAATTAAACACCAGGTGACTTTCGACACATCTTTGCTAAACATCATGCAAATGTAACATATACTCTTCAAATGATTGGCCAACCCCACTAAAATCATCCATGAACACCTCAATAGTACTTTCAACCGTGTCTGAGAAAATAGACATCATGCATCTTTGAAATGTTGCCGGAGCATTACACAACCCAAATGGCATTCTCTTAAATGCAAATGTGCTATAAAGGCAGGTAAAGGTTGCCTTTTCTTGATCTTCCGGTGCAATGAAAATCTAGTTGTACTTAGAATACCCATCAAGTAAACAGTACCAACCTTTCTCTGCAATTCTATCAAGCATTTGATCCATGAATGGCATAGGAAAATGATCTTTCTCTGTGGAGGCATTAAGCTTTCTGTAAGCCATACACACTCTCCATCCAATAACTGGTCGCATGGGAATCAACTCATTTTTGGCATTAGGCACCACTATGATACCCCCTCTTTTTCGGAACATACTGTATGGGGTCGACCCATTCACTGTCGGCAATATGGTAGATTACTCCTGCGTCCAACCACTTGATGATTTCTTTCCGAATGACTTCTTGCATTGGAGGATTTAACCATCTCTAATGCTCGATACTAGGCTTATAATCTTTGACTAGTTGAATCTTGTGAGTGCATAGTCTTAGAGGTATACCAATTATATATGCAATTATCTATCCAATAGCCCTTTTGAATTGTTTGAGCACTGAGACAAGGGCCTCTGCTTGTCCTTCACTCAAGTCAGCTACAATGATGACTGACAATGTATTATTTTCTCCCAAGTATGCATATTTCAGATGCGCCGGAAGTGCCTTCAGCTCTAACTCAGGTGGGATTTCTATGGATGGTTTTGTGGGTGGAGTTTCCCTGTTTTTCAAACCTAACTCCAACTTGGTATGTCGCCTCGGGCCAAATGATACTCCGAGAGCATGATTTGTCTCCTTATAGTTTGGGATGTTGTCACCATCAAAATTCATCAACATAGCTGCCAAAGGATCAACCCCCAGTCGTAACTCAACTGGGATTGCTACTTCATCATCATCAACAGTTTCAATCATTGAGATGACCCGAAGATCACAGTTTTTCCTGTCTTGTTGGCAAACCTGAAACACAACTGCTTCTTTACCAAATCTAAATGTGAGCAACCCCTTTTCCATGTCAACCAGCGCACGACCTGTGGATAAGAAAGGCCTTCCCAAGATGATAGGAACTGCAAAATCAACTTCGCAGTTAAGTATAACAAAATCTACAGGAAATATAAATTTATCTACTTTTACCAGCACATCATAAAGTATCCCCATAGGTTTCTTGACTGTCTTGTCTGCCATTAGTAACAATATCTTTGTAGGGACAAAAGTACCCAAACCAAGCCTTCTGAAGACGGTAAAGGGGCATCAAATTAATACTAGCTCCAAATCACAAAGTGCTTTGGAAAATGCAAGCTCTCAAATAGTACATGGTATGGTGAAGGCACCTAGGTCTTCACATTTCTGGACCAATGACTTGGTAGTGATGGCACTGCAACGTTGGAAACTTTGGGAGAGATCTTGGCTAACTGTTTACTTCTTCTTAACTAGATCCTTCATCCACCTTGCATACCCAAACATTCTCTCTAGAGCTTCAATCAAAGGAATGTTCACCGATAATTTCTTGAGCATCGCCAAAAATTGTTCAATCTTATCTCCTATTTTTTCTTCCTAGGCCTTTGAGGAAAAGGTGGAGGAGGTCTTGGAAAGTTCTATACCTCATTGGTTGCTCTTTTGTTTCATGTATTTTGGCCTCTTTACTCTCCAAGACTTCTTCCTCAATCTTGACTTTGTTTTCAACACCCTTCTCATTAGATTCATCCTCAACCACTGGCATAGGGGGATCGACTGTACTTTACCGCTTCTAGTCATAACTGCCATGCAATGGCCATCATTCTTGGGATTTTGAACCGTATTTCTTGGTAAAGTGCCCTTTTAGCATTGGTTCAATTGTGAAGAAACTTGTACAAATTGTTGTTCCAATTGTTTGATAGCCACCGAGTGAGACTCTATCTTTTGATTTATGCTTGAATTGTCCGATTTCATTCCTTTCAAGGTCTCATCTTGATGGTTGGCTCTCTTCAATAACTTGTCAAACATCTCTTCAATGCTAGAAGTACTTGGCCCAGGCATCACAATTGTGAGGTGGCACATAAGGACCATTTCTATAACCTTCTCTTCTACCCCATTCGGCATCCGACACTCTCTCCCTTTCATAATAACCACCTCGGTTATCTCTATATGCACCATCATGGTTTAGTTCCGACCTTGATTTCTGGAACCCTGCCTCCAATAGTCCATGTTGGACCCTTAGGGGTTGGTTCAGAAACCCGCTGATTGGTTACTCACGAAGCAAGCATCTTCATCAAAGAATGGTTCATCATACACGGGTGCCTTAGGAGGTTGGTGTGTCACCGCTTGAACACTTGTTTGTTTTTGCTTTAAGAACAAGTTCATGCTTGTGCAAAATTGAGAAAGTTATTGCATGATCTCCTTATTGACCTTAGATTGCTCATTGTTGGTCGTTACCGCACAAGAATTTTTCATAGCACCTCTCTCTCTCTTTGACCCCATGCTTTGTTTTTCTTCACCACTTGCTCCATACTTTCGACAATTAATGGTAAGGGTTGATCAAGAAATATGCCTCCCATGATTGTGTCGGCACAAGCTTGACTATTCTCATCAAGATCTCAATAGGAAATCTTAACCAAGGCATCATCAACAATCTTATGATCAGGAACCATTCGTAAACACTTGGTGAACCTCTCCCATGTGGTACTAATAGAGTCACTGGGATATTTCTCAAAATTGTTTATTTGGTCTTTGAGTTTAAGCTTCTTTGACCTTGTAAAGTACCTTTCTAGAAAGACTCTCTAAAGCTCCGCCCAGCTTGTTATTATACTTTGGGAAGCTCAGATAGCCACACGGATGCATTACCAATTAGTGGCAATGGGAACACTCGCAAACCAACTGCATTTAAAGAAAGATTTTATATCCCCATGACACTTTTGCAGACAAAGGCGACCTTATGGAGATGATGATGGGGATCCTCTGAAGGTAACCCTGTGAACAAACTGGTTTTTGAGCATTTAGAGTAATACATTCGACACTGTGAACTTAGTGTCTGTCAGTAATGGTGGCAATACTATAATACCAGCAACGTCCATGGCCATAGGGTTCAAGCGATATTGATTCCAACCATAAGCATTGTCATTGAAATCCCTAAGTTGTGGCCTATTATCCCTTAGTGATGGATTCTCCTCTCTTCCCATATCATCATTCACATTCGTTTCTTCCTCAACCGCAATATCCTCATTCGCATGAGTCATTCTTCTATGGATCTCCAAATTGATCTGAGCTAAGGGATTGCCCTAGCTCCTTGTATTGGGCATATAACCTAGTACACCCTCCAAGTAAGACTAAATAACAAAATCAAAAATAAAAGTAAAATACAGGAGAACCTAGAAATTAACAATTAAATTAACTAATAGTGAAATCAAGTCAAGAACCTAGTCGTATTCCCTGAAAAAGGTGCCATAATTTTTTATATTCACGCTCTAACAGTAAAGGGGTCGCAGTCAGCAATAAACCTTAGGGTCAAATCCACTGTGAATACGGGGCTTGACTATGTTTACCCACTGTTAATCATTTCAAGTGTTGATCACTATGTTCTCTAAAATGGGGGGGGGGGGGGGGGTTGTGATTCAAATTGAAGAACAAAAACACACACTACACTAAATATGCAAGAAGACGAACAAATTGAGGGACAACTTGGGAATGGTGTTCCCCATGATTCGTTAACTCAATTATCCTAGAAAATATAACTCTAATTAGGAATACGCATGTAGGATAGTGACTTAGGTTCTTCTAGTCCTCTTATGAAGGTGAAGGTCAAATTTCACCATGGCGCTTGGTCGACAACCATGGTATGCCAAGTAACTATTACCCATTGTCCCAGTCAACCTCCCCTTGGTCAGGTTTAGTTAATTAGATGAGAACACGTCAATCGAAGACTATCATCTACTTTCCTTTTCCTATTCGTCACTACCTTGGTCAGGATCATGATAGTAGGCAGAGTTTGGTGTTAGCCACCACCAAACAACAATCAAAGCAAAGGGAAATAAACAATAGATCCAAAAACCCCATCAAAGAAATGCACAAAGTTTAGGTTATTTCGAGTCAACTACTCATGGTTCCAACAACCCTGAGTTGTGGGTTCTTAGCTACTCATGGCTAAGGAAAAATCAACAACAATGAGTGGATTCTAAGCTAATCATGTCTAAGGAAAAATCAACAATAATGAATAAGAGAGACATAGTTGAGAGATTACCCAAAATAATGAAGAACAAAGACACCTTCAAATTGAAAATCACAAGCTTGGATTAATGGCAAAAGAGTATAATGTGATTTTTCAATCCCCCAAAGTGGGTCTTCCGATTAAGAATTGAAATATACACTAAACCCTAGAAATATTCTAAGAATATTCAAGAGAGAATATTCAAAGTTGTGGACTCTTAAAATGTTCAAAGTCTGGTGCTAGAACCCTAACATTAAGTATTTATATTATTTACAAAATCACCCTAAAAATTAAATAGAAAATACAGTTGGCAGCAATTACGTCTCGCATATACGATTCGTAGGGTGACCTACAACTCATAATCGAGGTCTTGTAGTCAGCGTCTAGCATTTTGGACTTAAACGATATGACCCACTGTTATGAGTCGTTGCTTGGGCTACGACTCGTATACTCCTCTCGTAGTGTTGGCCTATAGTTCTTGGTCAAAACTTTTGGCTCACTGTTTCTTGCTACGATCCTCACCTATATGACTCGTAGTGAGACTAACAACTTGTAGGGTGACCTCTTATAGCTGACCTCCACTTCTCAAATCTTTTATTTTCCTCTTTGGAACTCACTATGAAGGGTATTCTATGAGTCGTAGCATGAGCTACGACTCGTAAGGTGGCTCGTAGGACCTGACTTGATCAAAATCTGCACTTTTCTTCCCAAAATCATGTTAACCTGTATTTTCTGCACAACTAACACAAAAATACATTAAAAAACATAAAAATTTGCATTAAGAACTTGTAAAATCCTTGTTTTAGACATCAAATGTGTTGTATTTCGACAGCACATCACTAGCCACGTGGAGGATGATCGGGAGGTGCTCCGGTTCCTATGGGGTAACATCATCTAGGCATAGAGTATGCATTAGTACGTTTGATTGTACTAAGTATGTAGGATGTAATGCAACAAAAGCAACATAGTCAAAATGCATCATTATAAGCAATTAGATAAGTATAATATTAATATTGCATGGATGATCAATGCTTGACGTAAAACATGCTTGTAGATTGTATAACTTGCAAATATAGATTACAGTGTAGGAAGAGACCATAATCATCATAGCCCAAGCATACTATCACTTGAACTCCAAGGCATGCCACCCCCTTGGAAGGTGATTGAGGTATCTACCCCTCAACGTACTAGTACGGTATGCCACCCCCCAACAAGGTGATTGAGGTACATAC
The DNA here is from genome assembly GCA_026153255.1 of Solanum medicagineum. NCBI lineage: Eukaryota > Viridiplantae > Streptophyta > Magnoliopsida > Solanales > Solanaceae > Solanum > Solanum medicagineum. The sequence continues at coordinate 10,218 of JAPFFP010076321.1, read as the reverse complement.
CCCTCAACGTGATAGTATAGGAATGCCACCCCCTCAACATGGTGATTGAGGTACATACCTCTCTATGTGGTAGTACGGGCATGCCACCCCCGACAAGGTGATTGATGTACACACCCCTCAACGTGGTAGTACGTGCATGCCACTCCCCGAGAAGGTGATTGACGCTTGTCACCCCCTTAACAAGGTGATTGAGCATGCCACTCCCCAACGAGTTGTGTTCAACCTGCAACACCATAGATACTTTTCATAAATTCAATGCATACATATAATCCCTTAATCATCAGAACTACATTTGACTTGTAAATCAAGCAATAGAGCATCAATAACTCAAGAATCCTTGTCAAAATATTTTATTAAACACTTGGCGGGTGGGTAATGCTAGTTAAAAGTCACGTAATCCAAGGGTGAAATAATATGAGAAAACTCAATGTAAATTAATCCATCAACGCATAGTAAAATGCTCATGTAAGATATCTTGAAACTCATCATCAAATCTCATAATAGATCATAGTTTCAAATCTCAAAACATACATAGTCACAATAGACAAACTATTTCATCGTATAAGCTTGAAATAGTAGATATGCATTTTCAATTGACACTTCATAAATCCCAACATAGTTTATAGTGATAATCCATAATAAGTAATACCCATAAGTAATGCAACTTGAAAACATGCAATTTTCATAAAATAGGAAGGTTAGGCACCATGGGTGGAAGGACCTAATGGTTGAAACCCACAAACCTTAAAATTGGGTTTTCTTGATGTAGACTTGAAGGAGACTTGAAGTTTGAATAGAGTTATTAAGATCCAGAATTATGCTTGAGACACTTGAATTTGGATGAAATATTTGGTTAAGTGTTAGAGAGGATTTTGAGAGGGTCTTAAGCGATATAGAGTTGAAAAATGGCTAAGTATAGTCGTTTTCACATATATGTGGGCATGAGGCCAAAACCCCAATGCCTTAGTTCGAAACAGGAAAATTAAGGAAGTGATTTTATTTGGAAAAATGACCTTAGTTTTGGAAAATTCGATTTGTTACTTAATTGATTTAAGTAAACCAAAATTTCAAAATTAAGCAGAGTCACCATTTAATTTTTAGGTAAAGAACACCCTTAAATATTTTTAAAAGACTTTTAAGGTTTGGGTTCATATTTCTACTTCAAAAAGGTTTTATGCACTTGAAATGACCGCTGACACGCGATTGTCCGGCGATTAGGAAATTTCACTAACTTTTTAAAAAAAAATTGATTATCAGGGTTTAAAAGAAATTAAAGAAAAAGGTTTTAAGACTTAACAAAATTTTTTCAATTTTGAAAACTTAACAAAATTTTGAGAATTTTGAGATACTAGAATTATAAAACTACTAAACAATTAAATGTGAAAGAAAAGGGAATGTGAGACTTTTCGAAGAACAAACATTTGAACCATTTAAAGGAATTTCGTAAAAAATCCAATGTTTAGAACAATGAGCTTTGCACATAAAAAATTCACAAAATCATTAGAATGACATTTAACACAAATCCTAGACTTCGGGGGAAATTAATTAGATTAAAATAAAATAAATACAGAATTAATGTTAGTGTTGGAGACAAATAACAAGTATAACAAACAAATAAATATACAAAGAATAAGAAATAAAATAAGATTGGGCTTTGGCAGGCCCAACTTCATAACCTGTCCTAATTCTAAAATTGGACCTGCCTGGCATTATGGATTTTTGCTTGTTGCTACTCTTTGAACTTGAGCTTTAGCCCTTTTTATCCTCTGTATACATTAATTGTATACTGTGTATATCAGTGTATATTCATTGATTTTTCAGCTTCCATGGCTTTCATTTCAGCTCCAAAATTTGTCTTGACATGACGAGGCTGACTCAAGAAGAAACTTGGGCCTCCATAGCCTATCGAAAAATGCAAAAGTGAATGGGGGAGTCCCGATGGACTCACGAGGATTTCACACGATAAAGAAAAAATAATAATTAGTATATGGACAAGGGATTATCTGAAGCATAAATTGGGAAGGAAAATCAAGTATCCTATTAAAAAAAACCACTGCTAATGTAAATTCACTTAGGATTGAGAAGGAGAATAACATGAAAATTAATAGATGATGCTAAAATAAACCTTTTATTTATAACTGAAGTAGATAAACTAGTCATATCTTTAAACTTACCAGATGAAGTTAAAGCAAGCTAGGAAAATGCAATAACAAAACTTTCAAATATTTCATAATAAGTAAGAAAGGCGCTAGAAAATGGACTACGTATATCATGAAACAAAAATAAAATTTACTCATTCTTTTCATGTAATAAACTTCATAAAGAAATAAGATCCAACAACAAGCTGAAAATATGAAGAATTAATAAGAAATATTGACTTTTGAAGGCTAGGACTCGAGTTATCTACACTATGCAAGATGTAACATACCGTTAAATGTATTGAGACCGCATTAAAAGTCAAAATTCATACTACATTCTCTTATGTTCATACTTAAAACGACTTATCGGAAACAACGAGAGCAAAAAGAACATGAATCCAGCAAAATGATAATAAAATACTCATGTCCAGTGGGTCTTTTAGCTATTGCAGTCAGCAGCCATTCAAAAGATAGAAAAGCTATGAAAAAGTAGAAAGAAACACAAAAGAGAACTCATTCTCATAGATATAGCACAAGAAAATCTTAACAATGACCATGTCACACTGCAAACTAATAAAAATAGCTAAACTAATAACAACAAGCTACAATCTGCCCATTAACGTTACAAGAAAGATGAACTTAAATAAGTTAAAATTGAAGAGACATTTACCTTTTTTGGAGCAACGAACTAAGACTAACAAGCCTAGAACCGAATCCTTTCCACAAGAAAGAGTTTTCTGTGAACTTTTTAACCTCGGAAAGGGGAACTTCTGATCTTAGAAAAATTAAAAATTGAACTTGCTTTGAAAATTTCTAAAGGTATTTCAAAGGTGGGGAACGACTCCTAAATGTAATTTCGATGATGTTTTTTTATCCCAAAAAACTGGCCCCTACTAATGGAATGAAAGGAGAATTTTATAGCAGAACTTAAGGCAATAATTAGGGGGAAATTGATTTCAAAATTTGAATCCTCCATTCGAGAGATGCCGGGGACTATCGTGTGACTCGGATTGGAGCCGTTTGAATTGTTGGGCAAATTCATGTTTTTGTTGTTGGTGTGTCTTCTTGTTTGAAGAAAGAAGAAAGATAAGAGAGGAGTGACAATGTGCGTGTTAGGAGAAGAAGAGAAAATGAAAAAAGGGGACATGTGGGTCCCACTTAGAAAAGAAAAGGGAAAGTTAAAGAAAAAGTCAAGTAAAAAAGGAAAAAGTACAGGGACATGTGGGATCGGGGGCGCGGGTTTGAATTTTAAAATACGTGATAAATTAAAATAGATTAATTAACAAACTTCTTTAAAATTAATTACGCGAAATAATTAACTCAATTATGAATTACTTAAAAATTTTTTAAAAATATTTTGTAAAATAAACAAGACTGTAATCTTTTAGTTTTTGGATGATCATGAGAAAGTATGTAATTACATGTCGTACAAATATATATATATATATATAATACCAAAAGATAACTTAAAATATTATACATTACAAAAAAAAAACTCAAAATATTTTTTTCAATTTTCAATTTTTCTTAAAATAATTATTTCAAATTGTTAAAAATTAACGAAACTCAATAATTAATTTATAATGTGGAGGGTTAAAATCGGGTGTCAACAACTACCCCTTTCTTTGGATAGGGTCAATGAAAGAGACCCTGGACAAAGAAATTTGACACATCCAATTTTTACCTACCACACTTTTGTTTTTTAAAAAAAGTACAGATTTAGGGAAGTTATGGTGAGACCCTGGTATTGGGTTTCGTACATATCTCATGTTATATGAGAATTCAGACCACTTGTATTTCAAGATGCTTGATTTAACACACGATTATGAAAGAATTCAAAAGCTATTTCAGATTCGAATTATGCAGAGACCAAAAAATACAGGAATAGAAAGAGGGGAGGTTGGAATACAGTCGAGTTTTCACTAGGGAGCTCGCCTATATATCCCAGAAACGGGAATCAGACTGCTTATAGTTCGACTCAATCAGTTGAAAAGGAAATCTTTTATGCTAAGATAACCTTCGGTTGGGATGAATGACAAATGAGCTTATGAAAAAAAGGCTTGTAACCTCTCAGCCATGAATGTGGAGCTCTTCACGTTCATAAGTAAGAATTTACATGGACATAATTTTTCAGAACTCTTAGTGTATTGTCACTCAGATTGGAAATATTGCTTGTAGTGAGAGTTGAGATCACCTGGATGCGAAACTGAAAACTAGTGAACTCAAAAAAAGGTACCTACATGCCTTTTGACAGGGGAGTGGTTGGATTGTGGTGGGATTCTCTTCTCAGCTCGCATCTAAAGCGTTTGACATTCCTCTTCAGACTATGTCCCAATTCGTTGTTAAGAAAAATTTCTACGTTGTGCTGCATCCTATTTGATGACGTCCACACCTGTGGTTTGTTTTGAGAATTCACCCTTTCGAATGCTCTCGATACAACTAAGATAAAATTGTTAGTGAAATCATAATTCAAATACAAAAATGATATCTCTTATCACTTTTGGCATATATTCAACATAATTGATAATGATTCAACATGGTGCAACAGATGATGGCCCTCCCGGGGATTTGAATTCATAGCCCTCTTGGCAATTATGATGAAATACACCTCTCGGCAGATTGAAAATAAAATGGCCCTCTGGGGGTAACTGGAAAATAAAATAGCCCTCTGGGCAACTGAAAAGTAAACTAGCCCTCTAGGGGCACTAAAAAGTAAATTGGCCTACTGGGGGCAATTGAAAAGTAAAAATGATAGTCCAACTGTAACGATGTAGATGGCTCGATAATTATCCAACTGTAACAAGATGGAAGGCTTGATAACATGAAATGGCCCTCTGTGGGCAACGGGAAAGTAAATGATAGTCCAATTATAACGAGGTGGATGGCTCGATAAATATCCAACTGTAAAGGGTGGATGGCCCGATAACATGAAATGATGAAATGGCCCTCTGGGGCAACTGGAAAATAAAATGACCCTTTAGGGGCAACTGGAAAATAAAATGACCCTTTGGGGGCAACTGAAAAATAAATAATAGTCTGACTGTAACGAGGTGGACAACTCGATAATTATCTTACTGTAACGAGGTGGATGACTTGATAACATGAAATGATGAAATGGCCCTTTAGGGGCAACAGACAAATAAAATAATAGTCCAACTGTAACAAGGTAGACGGCTCGATAATTATCCAACTGTAAAGGGGTGGATGGCCCAATAATTATCCATTCAATTTGAAGTAAAGATTCTAAAATAGAAAAACAAACTATGTGAACCGCTTATGGGTGGTTAACCCAAAATATTCATACGTCGAGGCCCTCGAGTAGACAAGAAAAGAGTACAAACCTTATGGGGTGAGTAACCTAAAAATTTTAAAATGTTAACCCTCGCATGGTTAACAAACACATATGCTTATACAGATATGTGACGATCATCCTAATAGACAAAAAAAAATCATATTGACACATATATTTGTCATAGTTACGACTCTATCTCTTTTAAGAGACAGAATGATCGAGATAAAATGGCAAAAACATTTTATATGAAGATTAAAGCCATTCTCATCATCTTATGACAAACGTAACACATTTTGAGTTTATTGTACGAGATCTTCAATCGTTCTTGAAGACTTGAAACAGACTTGACAATTTTGATTGTCGTGAGGACACGTGATCTTCAGCATCATTTGATTCGATGGACTTGTCATTTTGTTGTTGCAACACTTCTGCAAATAGCATCATCTTTAGATTTGATATCAATTTCAGGGATGATTCTAGTCTTACCACCTGTAAAACTTGAGACCAAGTGTTAGCAGTCATAACCAAGTAAAGTGCATAATTGAAGATAACCATGAGTTTATATCATTCAGCTATAAAGATCAGGCTATGACAAACATGAGTGGTGATCCCAATCATGACTTGTCACAAATTGATGTTTGCTCCTTTGCAATCCTGTAGTCCTTGTGCGCGGCTTGTATCTTACAGAACTGACCTTATTCTTTTGAACTTTGAGAGCATTTGTCGAGCTTGTGTCTAATTACTGCAAAAAATAATGAAAGTAATTAGAAGTCATTTCGACTTAATTCAATAAATTAAAGATAAGATGAGATAAGAAATTGTTTGATTGATTGTGACAAGGACACGGTAGGTGTAAATGGCACCTTATGCATGAAGATTTTGATATCATAATCTTTGTGATTTCATTGTTCCTACATCTAAAGAAAAATTCTTAGTTTGAGAGAATTGAATTGTGTTGGCCTTGTCCTCGTGCTCTCTCACGCAATTGACCTACGCATTTAGGACCTTCCTCAAAATTCTACCCCAGTTTGCTTGAATGTAGAAAATGTCATCTTTCTAGAATTCTGAGACCTTCTTAAAACTCTGCTTCTAGTTACATATTTCAACAAAATCCAAACTTTATTCGCTGGAGAAAAATCTTTCAGAGGAAATTTTGAGACCCTCTCAAAAATTTTTGCCCAGTTGCATATTATGATTCTCAAACTTATTGGAGAAACTCATATTCTAGAGAATTTTTAGATCAGTTTTCATTATAAAGAGAAACGAAAATCTAATGGGGAATATGACCGAGTCATTGTGGCACCTACATATCCCATTGAGGCATGAATCAGGTCAAATGTAGTTCCAATCAAAAGAGGTAATAAAAAGAATAAAGGGATAATCGAGGCCGACATAGGCCGCCTACGTATCTCATTCTTGAGAATTAAGGTAAGACGCAGTTCCTTACAAATTAAATATGTACTAAAAAGAGATTAAACATGCAATAACTTCATATGTAAAAATCTTGTTAATATTTTGCACACTTTTTTTTGTACTCTAATGGCGAATGTCTTCGAGCGATCTTACTCAAGTCATCTTGTGCTTTCTTTCAAGCATCAAATGTATTGTCATTTGGGAAGGCTTAATCAATTGTAATTAACTTATTATCAAGCATGTATAGAATCTTGTGTTTGAGGGTTGAACAATTTTCTGTATCGTGTCCGATAGCTCCTGACTGATAAACACATCTATGGTCTGCCCTATAGAAGTTGCCAAAGGATTGGTTGGTCTTCCTTTTATAGGATGGAGTATACTTGCTACTTTCAATCTTTCATAAAGCTGAGTTTGAGACTCCTTCAATGGTTTAAATACTTTGGGAGTCTTTCTAAAATTCGGATGCGAGAATTTTTCCTGATTGACGTGATGATTTTGATATCTCTTTGCTGGAATAGCTCTGACAACATATGCTTCTTCTTCTTTCTTCTTTGATATCTTTACATCACAAGTTCTGATTATTTCTTCATTAACTCGTAATGTGATTTTTCTGATCTTGGAGTCATCCTCTAAAGTTTCTCCAACCTTGACGACATGGATGAATTTTTGTCCTATCATACACAACATTCTTTCATAGTATTCAGGCTTTTGAATATGAATATACATTTCGGTAATTTCGCATTCAGACATTGGAGGTTGAACTCTTGCAGCCTTTCTTCTCCAATGAACAACGTATTCTCAACAGTTTTATTAGATTTTTGCTTGATATTTTCCAAATAATAGCGATCAGGGGCGACTTCTATGTTATGTCCAAATCTATCCATAAAATCCTTTGGGAGTGTCTTCCAGCTCAGCTATTGCTTTAGCCCTTATGAGGCAAACCATTCCAAGGCTTCTCCCTTAGGAGTTCGGCTAGAAAGGCACACTAAAAGTAACTAATTTTTCCCAATCCCCACAAGTCGATCACAATAAACCGTCAAATGAGTCAAAGAATTGTCAGTTCCATAAAAACTATCAAACTATGGAATCTTAAATCCTTCTGGAAGGTCCAAATTAGGATGAATACATAGATCTTCGTAGTTCAGGTCTACGATATCTGATGCACGATGATACTGTTTCATGGCCTTTGCAATTTCTTCTTTTATGCTCATTTTTTCCTTGGGCCACCACCCATTTTCTTTCACCTTGTAATATTTGGGTTTGGTATATGTGGGATAAGAAAGGTATGAGTTGTGAAAAGTGGGCTTTCAAAGCATGGTTCGAATGACAGATAGACTTTGGGTATTTTTGATACGGGTATGATATGTGGTAGATAATGTCTGAGAACTATTGGAATTCAAAATTTTGAGGAGAAGGTAGTGTTCAGCACAAAAAGCTAACATGGCGCAAGCTAGGGACAATTAAGTCAATGGTAGGTAATTTTGGGGTTGGAGTAATATGAGGAGTACGTGGGATGTTTTTTGGAAGGTTCAAAGAATGAGAATAAAGTGGTGGCCTTCTTTCTCTTGGAAAGAGAGTATTGACAATGATAACAAAATTCTCTGATTCTATAGTATGTTGTGACTCAGATTTCATCTCAACTGTTTGTTGTATCAGTTGCGCAACTACTTTATTTTATTCGCCAATAACAAGACCTCTTGTAAAAACATTGATCAAACAAATATTTTTACTATTTTCAGTCATTTTCTGTGCCTTTCAACTTTAATCGAAGAAGGAATCTTTAGAGACTCTAGGCTTCGTGAGTTATAAATGTTTGATCAGCTCCCCCAACACAAATCAATTTTGACTACCTGTTACAGAAAAATAACTCAAAAGATAAATGTGTTAGTCCCTGTTTGTAATAAACAATGCAAAGTATCTCACAGAAAGGTAAACATATAACAGTTGTTTTGCTCGAAGATGTACTAATCCACAGATATAGGAAAGTGACCATGTAGGCAGAATTTTTGTCTATTTGATATGAGATTTGTAACTAGAGGAGGTACTGATCCATGCTTCTCACCGCTCAATCGATGATTCTCTTGTAAGGATGAAGGGGGAGAAATATGTTCTTCAAAATAAGGGACCGAGCCATAGAAGGCTACCTATGTATCTCACGAAGGGGAAATCAGGTCTCACGTTGTTCGCTTGAATCTTTTTCAAATTGAAATGAAAAATTCATCTCTGTCAGATGAAAAGAGCAACACTTTAGAATTTTGATAGTGGAGTTCAAATTTTATTGAGACACCCAAGACTCGAAGAGCGTTTGGACAAACATTTGATAGTGACTTGATTTTTGTTCTTAGGGGATTCTAAAAAATTTCTAAAAGAAGTGGACTAGAAGTCTTCGAAAATAGCAACATAATCACACAAACAGTTATAAAATATAGCATGTAAATAGATATGGTGTGTCCTAAATAGATATGTGACCCTTTTGTGACAAGGGTATCGTCGTGGAAAAATCTCTTCTTCCTCACTTCTTGGTGTCTCCGAACGTCTTTGGATGAAGTAATGCCCCATGAAGATCCTTCTTTAACCAAACTAAGCTTATTAAATAAATTACCAACCCCAAGGGACAATGGTTCATCAAAATATATACATCCTTCAAACATGAACACATAAGCATGATCGTCCATTTAAGTCGGGGGCCATTATGGACTCAAGGTGATCTACTAATGGGCCCTATACCTCCTTAGGTATTGGGTCGACCTAGGCAAATGCTTAGAAGTAAGGATTTGGTTTAGCTCTATCTCATGTTTTCTAAGATTTGTCTTACTAGAAAATAGGTTCCCGAGAGGACAACTCAAGTGAGGAGGCTACATGGCCACATGAAAAAAGATCCGGACACTCCGCACATATGCGAACTCTCCTAAATTTTGAATATTTGAAAGAAGTTTGCAGGTGTGCAAAGCACACCTCACGTCTATGTGTGATAGTGTCAATTTTCCAGAATTGGAGGAAGTATGAGCGAAATGATAGTTTATATTCGAATTTAAATAAATAAAGCAAATAGGGAGTTAAAATTACTAAAAATTACAAACCAAATAGTTGGTCAAACAACCTAATCTAATGGTTAGAACCTAATTAAATTTCCAGCGGAGTTGCCATTTCTGTTTTGTTGGAAAAATGACCTTGGTTTTTGAAAATTCAATTTTTTACTTAATTGATTTAAGTAAACCAAATTTTCAAAATTAAAAAGAGTCACCACTTAATTTTTAGGCAAAATCAAGAAAACCCTTAAAATATTTTTAAAAGACTTAAACAGAAAAAATCTTTTAAAAATCCAAAGAAAAGGTCCGGATTAACATTTCCACTTCAAGAAGGTTTTACGCACTT